>WOVY01000057.1:0-86042 GCA_013436015.1 Rhipicephalus annulatus | reverse complement strand
CCACATTTCCTCGTGGCACACTGAGGAATTTCTTATAAAACTTAAGGCCTCGCATATGCAAACATTTACAATCGATCCGAGGATGCACTCGACTCTAAAGGAGCAAGTTTGTTATGTAGTGTATATAAAGAAAGGTCAGTCAGCACAACCCACAACTACAGTTGCACACGAAAACGACATTTTACACGATCCTGTTTATTTACATGGTCCATTTTATTTTATTTACACGGTCAATTTTACAACGGTCCTGTTTTACACGATCTGGTCTGCATGAACTCTTGGACCGGGCACCATATAAATTGAAAGACACACACAGAGTTTGAGACAAACCTAGTTTCCCGTGGAGCATCCTCTTGCACTATAACAACACATCTCAATTAGTTATTTGGTCAGAACGAGGTGAAAACAGCTCGCACTTGAAAGCACGGGCAGAAGGAATGACGCCTGCACCCTGTGCTCCCTGTACAATCTCGTTGAGGGTGCAGTTTTCACCTTATCCTTATGCAATTTCGCATTTATAACATTGTTCGCTGCATAATCTTTGTGGCATTAAAGTGTGTGATACCGTCATGTGTATCCCATGTAATTTATAAAAATAGAATACAAGATAGCTTGATTAGAAAATAAAGTGCATCCAGTGCCATGTCCTGTAGCCATTCTTTAGGCAAGTGGCAGAATGATTTATTCTTCAAAACATATCTTACTTGTAACCACTACAAGAGCTAACTCGTGCACTGGCACATTCTGTTTGCCTCTTCAGATTATAAGGTACCTTTTTTACACCAGAAAGTCTTCAAGAAGAATAGAAGTGTTGTAATTGTGAAGAAGAAAAGTAGAAGGAAAATAAGATAACTTGCACTGTACAGGGACCGAGCCTGCGAACTTCGAATTACATGTCCGATGCTCTATCAACTGAGCTACCATGGCGGCTATCCCTCTTCCATTTTGTACGGTATATATGTGCATTTATACATGGAAGAGTCAGTCAGCGCTGCTTGTTACCATTATGGCGAGTGTGGGACACCTTTTTTTTTTGCCTACTGGCAATTACATTACGATTGCAATTACGTAACGATTACTTCCAATATCCCTATACTTCTTTGGCAGCATTATGCATCTGTCAGTTCTCAGAAAATCTGCTAGTCACAGGAGGTGGCGATGGTTCACCCTCCCACCTAAATGCATGTACTTGAACACATGCACAACTGATCAAAAAAACAAGTCACACACCGCTAAGATTACTGAGATTCACTGTTTCAGATTCATGAGTAAAGGAAAGAACTATAAATTTAAGGGTTTGTTGTCTTTGTTGAACACATTTTAATGAGAACTAGTAGAAAATGATGCCAAACAAACTATAGGGGATGTTATCAAAAGTAACTTTAAACAAAATTATGAAAAGAAAAGTGAACAAAAACTTAACTTGGCAACGTTTCTTGACAATTGAATTGACATTACTTTTTATAACATCCCTATATTTTACTGGGTAATGTTGTCGGGTAATTCCCATTATTAGAGTGGTGAGTAGGCTGACAAAGAAAGCATATGGCATTGATACTTCTTTTGAACACCTAATAGTTTGAGGACCTTAAAGAGCGGAAGCTACTTTGAGTAGACCAGAATATTTAGTTGGAGCGAAAAAAAACGTACACACATTTTAACCAGGCTTTTTTAACACATTTTGAGACATAAAAGTGTATACTGCCAGTAATGTTAAGTACCATTACTTTTGTCACACTATGCACTGTAGCAGGTTGTAGTTAGAGTGGTGAGAGTGAAGGATTAATCAAGCACGCCACTAACTGTGTTCACATCAATGGTCGCGTATTTTAAAAATAAACCTTCTGTATAATAAAAAAAAGTTTAGAGCATTTATGTTTTTATCCAAATCAAGGTAAAACGACTGGGTAAGCAAACCATTTGCATAAAATCAAAAGGCATAAAGTGATTCATGTATTATAACTATGTGAAAAATTTCAGCAACGCAGGGCAAAGTGACATCAGTTCTATTAAAAACCCCTCTCATTATAACATGCATCAAAAGCACCACACCAGAATATTTTATAGTGCATGTAATATCGAGAATACTAGACTGTCTATTGACCTTTTAGAAGAAGGGTATCCCCTTCACGTTCAAGGGGCAACCACTTAGCCTTTTCTTGAGCTTTTCTGTGAATATTTCTGAATTTCAGATATCATTAGGATTGATTTAGAGTGAACAGATTTTGCTTACGCATTGAAACCTAGTTCTGTATGTAACTGCAATTATGGGTGCCAAACCACCTCCAATTAATTTTTAACATTTAACTCATTTTTTACCTGCAGCAGCACAACTAGCTGTGGGTGCTTAAAAAGTAGCTAGAAACAATACCTTTACCTCTTTAAGCTTTTCGGAAGTGATCAGCCTCTCAGTGCTCACTTTACAACATTTTTTTTAAATACGTGTTTGTGTGTCCACTATTCTTGCTCCTTGTACAGTGAGGAGGAGCACATGGCGAGAAGAGACAAGAAAGAAGCATTGCGAAAAAAAGCGAAATAAGCGAGGACCTCTTTTGTATCGTACAATGTGTGTAACATTACTATTGCGACAACATATAGCCAAATTATCACGGCTATGCATCCATTGTAGAGTCATACACAGCTGCAACACCACGACTAAATTTCAACCTTGTGTTGGTTTCGTATCCCTTTATAGTGGCAAGCTAATGATATCTGCATTTGTTTGGCACACATTGAGATGCAGCGAAATGTGATATGGTAATCTCATTTAGAATGCACGTCATGTGGCTTCATTGTATATGTGGCCACAAGTAACTCTGGGTGCAAAACAATATGCCAGAGCCTAAACAGACGTCACCGACCCCTCCAATCTGAACTTGCCTTTTCTACTTGCCCATTATCATCCCAGCAAAAAATGAATAATTGAATCTGCTACAGGTATGTGCTAGCTTATGCTAAGGACCAAGTATGAAGGGTGTTTTGTCATTATTGAGATCAGTTATTTGTTCAAGAACACTTGCTGTCAAACACAAATACATTGCTGTCGAAGCATCAAGACTCAAATATAAAGCAAAAAGAAGTGTTTCTTTAAAAATTACAGGCCACAAGGTGCGAGATAAATATTTGATATACTTGGGATGTAAGGCACGCACAAGAGGTGCCGCCATATTATACTTTTCCTTGTGTTGAAACCTGCCTGTTTTACTCACCCAACACATCTGTAAAGATGCCGTGAAAACACCAAAGAGCTGATGCAGCAAGGTTGAACACATGTCCAGGGATTCCACCATTCCTAAGCAGCCCTACAGCCTCCACAGTCCTGCAACCATTTGTAAGATAAATATAGTTCTACTCAAAGTTCTTGGTTTACAGACACACATGCAAGACGCATAACCACTCTATAGGAAGTTTGCATGATAATGCGCTGGGTAGCAAAACGGATACCAATATCAAGTATCCCGGCCTGCCGCTTCTTTCTTTCCGTTCTTAATTAATCAATCCATGGTTAATAAATGTTACCCCAATGTGAAGTGTACTGGCAGTCCGGTGACGAATTGCAATGTATTTCAAACACAGTCTAATTCATGGCAAGTAAGCATCCAATAGCGTTTTGTCAGCTGTTCAAGAAAAGAGCATGAAGTTTAGCTAAAAACCATGTTTTTTATAAACACCATTCCATTTGATATAAAAGTTGTGAGCATTATGTGAAGGAACACGGATTAATGTTTAATCAATGATTTCTTATAATGTACTGATATGAATGCAACTAACTGAATATGAAACGATAATTTTTGCTTGAGAATTTAGAGTTATGAACACCATCGCACTTGCCAGCTGCATCTTGTCCAAAACAGCAGCAAGATAGGCTAGTTTCGGTAGGTGAGCAGTAATGAGCAGTGCAAAGTAACAACAACAAACACCAGTAACAACAGTATGGAGCAAGCACAGACTGCCAACTGCATAATTTATTGCACAAAAGTTCGCCTTAATATCACTCAGACAACTCGTGCAAATGAAGGTCCAGTTGGGAATGAACAAGTTACGAAATCAACAATGCCTGCTTTCACTAACAGGACCCTCATTCACATAAAATATGCAGCGATGGGCCCCTACCGAGGTACGTCACAGCATGATGTCTCTGGCACAAGTAAAAGGTGTGGCTGGAAAAACACTCCCGCTGGTGGCTCAGCCCGGTACAGTCGTGCAGTGTTTGGGGCAAGTTTTAATTTTTCAAAGCTTACACTTCACGTTACAATGTCGACATTAGCTGTAGTATGTGTCAGCAAACATCTAGCTGTGTGGTAAAATATTTGCCACGCTGTCTGTTTATCTTGAAGAAGTGAACACACGTGGTGGCCTGTGCGAAGAACAGTGGCATAGTCTTCAAAAATGTGCACTGTTGATTGCGGCATGTAGTGTGCATTGAAAGGTATTGAGAATATTGGTTCAACTGAGAATATTGTGTGTGGTGTGTGCAGTGTCAATAACAATGTGTCTTGTTTGCGAAGACGTTAGCACTCATGGCAGGGACCGGTCGATGAAAAAACTTGATTCGACATTTTAGTCAAGGTAAATATGCACTTGACGCGACCATCTGCGAGTGGGTACATCTCGGTGTTTGCGTTGTTTGCAGAAAAAAATTGCATGGTTACCGGGCTGGAAAATACCATTTGCTGATGCTGCATGTATGAATCGCCCCGACGAGTACGCAAGCCCAATAAAGGTATAACTCGTTTTATCGAAGGCCTCATATGTCTTCATGTAATAAGCAGAGATTCTTGTTTCACTTATACTCAGTACCTTTACCGCTCGATATTCATGAAGTGACAATGCAAACAACAGTTTTGTGTGTTAGGTCCTAAGGGAGCAATGTAAATATGCAAATAAGTTGTAGGTGTCAGATGCAGCACTGTAACTGCGCAAAAGATTACAATATATTAGGCTACAGGTTTAGAATCGCATACATCTCAGTGGTCTATCAGGAACGTCACAAACAACTTCCTTGCCAACCAGCCCTTGCACAGAGGGAGGGAATGGCTGGCACGGCGCTCGAAGTGATGTCACACTATTTGCAAACATAGAGAGGTTTCTTACTTAGGCAACATTTTGCACAATATATTTTTTAGATGCAAGACTGTATTCGTCCACATTGATCATACTGATGTCTTTTGTTGTTACTTTGTGCTGTGAATTACTAGCCATTTAGTCACCATGATCTTTAAAAGCTAATTTCAGTGTTCTCTCTCATATTGCTGACAACTGTGTTGTTGCATAAATTTTGCAAAAAAGCAACACAGAAAGGCTGTCACAATAAATACACCAACATGGGTACATGGGTATTCTCCTGCAAACAAAAGTCGGCACTGGTCCTGTCATTACCCGTCTTCCTTCTCTCATTGCCTTGTTTGTGCTGAAACAGCCAAACACCTGATGAATTAGATGAGAAATATTAACGCATCAAAACTATAAGTGCTTGCATCAGCAACTACACAACAGCGTGATAACCGCACCCCTGCCACACAGCAGCGAAACATATTTTGAACATGCTGGCAGTGTATTATTTTATAAAAAGCAACTCTGGCAGATCACAAAATCTCACATTGTGCATGCAAGTTTTCTTCAAAGTCAGGCGTACAATGTAGGTGCTGACCGGTACATTATTAGTTACAAGCAAAAGCGTCTTGCAGGTACATATGCAGATTGTACGAACACCTCTCTCTCTACACTAGGCACACACATATCTTTTAACAAGCACACGCCACTGTTTAGGGGCATAATAACGCTCTACCGTGAACGTATGCTAATCAACCCACTTAGGCGGTTGTCTAGGTGAATCGGGCCAAGTTACAAATTGTATCGCCCGCGAACGTAAACAAAATGCTGCTTTCCATCAAATTGCACTGCAGGCTTTGTTTAATTAACAACGTAGCAAGCGCCGTGTGCGTCTTCCTCACTACATTGCACATATGAAAAAATCGATCACCATACACATGCATGTTGCCGCAGTTGTCTCGAATCAGCTCCAGTAAGGCCGCGCCGATGCGCCATGGCTCTGCTAGCGTTAGCGTTGTCAAAGCGAATCGGCAACCGCACTCGCAAAGGCGCGTAAGGTTGCCGTTTCACGACGCCTCGTTCGAGTGCAGCAACACACACTTGCACTGAGTGGCATACTTGGTCTACATAAAAAAGTGTCCCCCTTACCTTTAGTTTTTTCACACTGTCCTGAGGGAAGCAACCACAGGCGTCAGCCGTCACCTCGGAGTCCTTCGAGCGCCCGCCCAACCCGCCGATTCCTTGGATGACTCGCACTTGATCCGCACTCGAACAACCTCGGGAATAGGGCGCAATCTTAGCACATCACACGAACGAGGAACGGCGCTTCCTTGCGTAAATTTCACATTTCGTGCTCTCGTGTGTAGCAGCGCGAACACAGGAGAGAGCATGCCCACGTAGACAAAGACAAACAACATGTGGCTTTAGCTGTGAATGGATTTAGCTTGGATATCTGTGTGAGGAAAAAAAAACATCTGTCGCTGCTATACTCTGAAAAAAAATGTATGTTATCTGGCAAAATAACTTTAAAAGTGATAAACGGTTATTAAAAAAACAAGTTACAACTTATGATTATTTTCGCAGGTTTTTGTTTTGTTTATGTTCTAGCAGACGACAGCCTCCTACTGCTTCTACGACAGATGTAGTGCGGTTTCACGTTCGGTGCGTGTCGCCGACGCAAAGCTCTACAGTAGTGATATCAGGGTTATCAATTCTCAATGAATAATAGGATGGCTACAAAGCAGTAACATTGTGACATAGTGCAGTACGCAATCTTTCAAGGTATGACATTTCTTTGCTCTGAAGCAAATCGAAGCAAGCGGGCCGGCGCAATCAGCTGATGTCGCCACTACGCGAGGCATGGTCGTGCGCAATAACGTCGCGCCCCGCGCTCGATTTGTCATCAAGCGATAGAGCTACTAAGTGGAATACAGCTAGATGCAGGAAATAATGGCGTATCACTCTAATTCCCTGTGGTGGCCGACTCAATCGCAAGAGAGCCCCGGGAAACAACCTTCAACTGCTCAAGCTTGTGTGTGGGTGTGAAAATACTTGTCATCCGCGGCGGGGCAGCAATCTATAGTTGAAAGACATGCGAAAAGCATGTGACGTATATACAATCACAAAACATATGCCCACAACAATAGATACAATCGCATATCGTACATAAATATGCCAACACATAGCGTGTGAAAAGCAAATTTATGTACATAACTTAAACTCAAGGACACCGTTCTGCGCAAATAGCTTAACATTCTTGCGCCGGCACTCGCACGCGTCGGACGCAGGAATCATGGGCTCCCGCGGAGCGGCAAAGGCGGTCCTTGGTGGCCGCGGAAACAGGATTACTGACGAAAGTGACAAGGATTATGAGATCATCTTGCCGAATCTGCCAACAGGACGTATTGTTTTGAACACAGTGTTTTTGCACGGGGATATTCGAGTGAGGCCTTTCAAGGTCGAAGATTTCCGAGACGCTCTAGACAAGGAACGACTGCTTCCCGACGTGGTTGCATTGGGCGCCTACCAGATCAACCATGTGTGGGCCGTGACCTTTAACAGCCAGGAGGCGACGAAGCGGATGACTGATCTGAAAGAACTCCAGGTCAAAGGACGCCGCTGCCTCGTTATCGACCCTCAGGAGCAGAAGGTGAAGCTGCGGCTTCACTGCCTGTTACACGGCGTTTCGGACGAAGATGTCCGCACGGCGTTGGCAGCGTTCGGGAAAGTTACAGAAGTGATCCGGGAACGCTGGCGTGTGGAAGGAGTGAATGAGAAGAATTCGACGACCCGCACTGTTTTCATTAAGCTGAAAAGCGGTATGAAAGTCGAGGACCTGCCTCATTCGATACGAATCGCCGGTGAACTAGCCTTAGTGGTAGCCCCAGGTCGGCCTATGCAATGCCTGCGTTGCAGCGAAACAGGACATGTGCGTCGCGAGTGTAAGGTGCCTCGGTGCTCGCGCTGCCGGCGTTTCGGGCATGTAGACGCGGAATGCGTCCGTTCGTACGCCGCAGTGACCGCGTCAGCGGAGGTCGAAGATGCGTTGGAGCACATTATGGACGTGACAGAGGCAGAGGACGCGGCTGAAGGTTGCGGAGATCAAGTCGCAGAAAATTTGAACTGCACATCTGCAACATCAGTAGACGAATCTACACCGGCACCTGTTGACACTCAACCAGGTTCTGCAGCTGTATCGACCGATACAGCTGACAATGCGGTGACAGACGCAGGCTGTGAAGTAGACGGAGCGTCTGCCTATGCGTCGGAGCAAGGCCAGGTTGTCGATGGTGCCTCCTGTAGCGTTGGTCTCGACACGAAGATAGAAGGAAACACGTGCAACGCCAGCCGCGTCTCTTGGCCCAGCGGTGCCGTTTCAGCCATTAAAAGACCATTGGAAGACCCTGTGAAAACGGCAGACAAGAACAGTGCAAGTAGCGTGGAAGAACCACCGGCAAAGACGCCGACTGGCAGACGCACCAGCATGAGAGCAAGAGCTGGTGGCACCACGGACAAAAAAGCTGTAAACAATTCTCTTCTACTGTGCAGTGAAACCGGGCGGTCGGACGGTTCTGGAGGCGTCTTGCGTAGCGCTAGACGTGCAAGGTAAGCGCCATGCTCCGGGCCTAACTCCTCCACATGGTTGTAATGGCGCCTCAAGTATCATTTAGCTTCGCCACGTTGAATGTTAGAGGCTTGGCTTCAAAGAAGAAGCAAAGCCAAGTCTACCGGTTGTTATTGGAAGAAAATCTGGATGTGCTTGCAGTGCAGGAGACGAAAGTTGAAGGCGAGGAGGAGACTGGGAGCATGGTGCTTAAGTTTACATCACGGTATTTTGCCACTGTGAGCCAGGCCATAGGCACATCAGGGGGATGTGTTCTTTTTGTTAGAAAACTGCCAGGATTAGTCATAGAAAATGTCTTTTCTCGCTCTTCAGGCCGAGTAGTATGGTGTGATATTGTTTATTGTGACACTGAATGGCGCATTATATGTGTTTATGCTCCAACTATTGGCCAGGAAAGATCGGGTTTTTTTTTCCAATTTACGACAACATATGTGTACTGGTAGGAAACTCTTATTGGTTGGTGATTTCAACTGTGTCTTGAATGAAAGTGATAGATCAAGCAGGCGCAACGTTAAAGATAGAAGCAGTGATGTTCTGGCACAGGTGATTTTTGAACACGAATTAGTAGATGTTGCGGAGTGTTTGCATAGCTCCCGAGATGTGAAGTATACCCACTTTCAAGGCACAGGTAATGCCCGATTGGATCGACTTTACCTTACTGCAGATGCGATAACCCAGTGTAGCAGTTATAATGTTGTCCCTGTTTCCTTTTCTGATCACTGTCTTGTAAAATACAATATCGGGTCAAAAAAAGAAAAGAAAGCCTTTTCTTGAGAACAGTGGAAATTGAACTCTAACCTCTTGAAGGATGAATCGTTTAGCGCATCAGTTATTAAAGAAATAAGTAATATTAACAAAGAGTGTATAGGCAAAATAGGAGAAGAATGGGAGCTATTCAAGCAGCAAATCAAAATAAAAGCATTAGAGAGATCTAGCGTTTTATCTTTTGAATCTAAGAAGAATGAGAAAGAGCTTAGACGAACACTTGAGAGACTAACAGCTCTTGAATGTGAAAAACCTGGAGTATATGGTGACGATTTGCGGAGTATTAAACAGAGGATAGAGGTATATGAGGAGGAACGCTATCGCGGAGCGCTAGTGCGAGCCAGAGCAGCATCAATGACTGTGGATGATCGCCCAACGAAGCGAGCGCTTGGGTTAGAGAAGAGTCATGCCAGACGAAATCACATAGATGCTATTGAAGTCAACGGTATCGAAGTTTCGGACAATGAGAGCATAGGACGAGCGTTTGGCAAACACTACGAAGGACTCTTCGCTTCCACGCCCATTGATTCAGAGGAATTTAAGCAGGAGTTCCTTAGCAGAATGCCGAAGTTGTCAGATAACACCAAATCAGCTTTAGAGCTATCTATAACGCCGACGGAAGTAGAAAGGGCTATAGATAAAATGAATCCTGGTAAATCTCCAGGGCCGGACGGGCTTAGTGCTTCGTTTTATAAGGAGCTCAAAAATGAATTATCCCATGTACTTGCAGATGTCTTCAGTCAAGCTTATAAACTTAATGTCCTCCCTAGGTCCTTTAGTGAAGCACATACAGTTTTGATACCTAAGACAGAACACTCGGAGAAGTTAAAATTAGTTTCTTCGTATAGACCGATATCACTAACTAATTGTGATTACAAAATTTTAATGAAAGTACTAGCACGGCGACTTCAACGGGTAGTCAAAGAATTAGTAGGGCCTCACCAAACATGTGGGATTATGAGTCGCTCCATTGTGACTAATATACACAAGATGCGCTGTGTGCTCGAGTGCAGCGATGCCAATCAAGTAGGGGTAGCCATTCTACGAATTGATCTAGAGAAAGCTTTTGATTGTGTTTCCCACAACCTTCTGCTTTCCATTCTTGACCATGTCAACGTTGGTTTTGTAATCAGAGATGGAGTATCTATGGCATACCGGAACTGCACAACCCGACTGGTAATCAATAAGACGCTAGGACATACAATTAACATAAAGCGTTCTGTTCTCCAGGGCTGCCCGCTGAGCCCCCTACTTTTCAGTTTATATATAGAATCTTTGTGCTTAGCAATAGGTCAAAACAGTTGCATTCGTGGCTATAGATTACAAGAATCCGAAGTTAAATTTTTGGCATATGCCAACGATGTGGCTGTTTGTTGTATCGATCAAGATAGTGTTACCACTACCATCAGTGTGGTTAAAAGGTTCGGCAAGGCAACTGGCAGTCTAGTAAACTGGGGAAAGTGTCTGGGTTTCTGGCATGGAGAGTGGTCATCAAAACCAGACTATTTTGCTAATGTTAAATGGGTAACCACACCTGTCAAGTACTTAGGGGTGCCACTGGAATTTTATAAAGATAATGAGAACTACTGGCAAGAACAAGCGAAAGAAATCTGGACGAAAGCTAATAGATGCAACGGTAATCATCTGTCAGTGTTTGCTAGGGCGACTGTCTGTAATCTTTTCTTTGCCTCAAAACTTTGGTATGTGATGCAAGTATTGCATTGTTCAAGGGCAAACATACAGAAGTTCCATCGTATTTTCGCAGTGTTCGTGTGGGCTTCGAACTGGGAGAGACGCAGTCGAACTAATCTGTTTCGAAAAGTGAAACACGGAGGGCACGGTTTAACACATCTTTTCATACGCCAAGTCGTAAATAGGTTCTTTTTTTTTCGCTACACAAGGGACCCTTTCTTACGTACAGTGTGCCAAATGAGACTGACGCGGGCTTTACCTGGATATGTGGTTAGCACGCATGACATGACCGGTGCTGTGCGCGGGTATCTTAAAGAGGTTATTCTAAGTGTACGGTTTTTATCTGTTAGATTTTCCAATGAATATTTGTTTTCAGTGACTCGAAAGAAGTTGTACAAAGATGTATGCGATGTTGTTTTACCTGAACCGCTGTACCGTGCCATGTACGCTGGAGGTGAAGGGAAAGATGTGCTTAAAAGAGTGCAGAGGATGCAAGTGGCTCCTGGTGCGAAGTCTTTCTTTTTTCAGCTGCACACAGGTACACTATCAGTCAGGACATTTCAAGCAGACCGTGGTTTTTACTTACCTTGGGGGACAAATGGCCTTATCTGTAAAAAACCGGAAAATATTGACCATGTTTTCTTACATTGTTGGGAAGGAGTATATTTTTGGGATGTACTTCAAAGGACGTTACAGAAAGAATTACCTTTAAATCCATATGGTATAAGATTTCTGCCAATAGTGGACGAAGAGGGAATGCCTTTTGATTTGATTATGCTATGTGGACTTCACTGTTTATGGCGGGCCCGTATGGCGGGTTTCTATCGCGATCAGGATGCACGGCCTGCACGAATGTATTTCCGTGAATGTATGGCCAAGTATGTTGAACTGCAGAAAACTCAGGAGATTTTACCTGAGTGGTTGTCGAGGGTGGAGCCCTTGGCAGCACTTAGGGAATTTTAAGTTTCTGTCGGACTGTTACTGCTTGTTTTTGTTCTGCTTGTGGTTTGATGTATGCGCCTGTAAACAGGCAATAAAGCAAAAAAAAGCGCAAATAGCTTAACAAGTTAACGCACTCAGTTCACGTGCGCGAGCACAACTAAGTGGCACAGGTTCGAGTCCCGCCAAATCAAAATTTTTTTCAACGTTTTTATTGTACTGCTATTTTTTCTAATGCCTTAGGTATTAAAACAAAATAAAAGCAATATTGAGTTTAAGTATGTATGTGGGACTGTGTTTTTTGCGCAACAGTTATTAGTATTTTTATTTTCATTAATATTTTTTTTATTTATTTCGTAATATAACAAAATTAAGGACTAAGGGGAACATTGGGTCTGCTTTATTGTGAAGGGACTCGAGAACTGAGAAAACTCAAACAAAAAAGATTATTTGAGAAAAAACTGAGCATTTCACAGCCGGACCAGTTTCTTCAAGGGTAGGCCGTAGGTATGCGCGAGACTTGCTATATGACTCATCTCAAACTGTGGCAGTTGAGGGAAGGCAATATCACCGAGAAGCAGTTCCAAAATATATTTTGGTTAATGTTTTTTGATTCCTCCAAAAAAAGGGCTGCACAATTGTGATCGAGCCAAACCAAGAATTGCGGGCACGAAGTTATGAGACAGAAAATGAATAATGTTGATTGTTTGTGAAAAATTGCCTTTAATAAAAGGAAGAGTTATAGAGTGCTACGTAGCTTAACCCGCAGTTTAAAATGGACAATGTTGCACACACAGACATTGGTTAAATTCCTTTGCAGCACAGTTGAAGCATCTATGTAGAACTGAAGCATCAAGAGAAGCTCATGCTTCCTCACTTTATTGCGCTTTACATTGCTTGTATGCGTCCATGCAGCCATGATATGATATATTTTAAAGCATTTGTTTAATCTATAATCTTCTTATTCATTAAAGCTGGCCCATAAGTTGTGTCTTATGTAGCCCTACAATTGAAGCGTAATCTGCATGGTGGTCTGAAACAATGCTTTTGAAGATCTCAAAACGACCCAGCTCTATACACGATCATCCGTGCATCAATGATAAGCACCATTAGGTGTCCGTACATATCAGTTGTGCTCTCATACTTAATTATTTTTTTGACCACTCCCTCTGCCCCTACCTCGTTTTTGTCGTGAAGCTGTGGCAAGTTGTGTATAGCTGTATTTATATTGTACAAGCACATATACTATCAATAAAAAATATTTTTAGGCTACATGCAATTAGTTTTCATAGATTTTCATTTCTTTTGTCGGTGCTCAGGAGAGCTAAGCTCATGGTCGATATTTTAAAATGACATTTCTCTTTGCCAATGTTAATGAGAACAGTTTCATTAATATTGACAAGTTAATTCACATTGAATTTAGTTCTCATTATTATTGTTTCTACCAAAAAACGAGCCCTTGAAGTTATGCTTTTCTTGCTTGATTTGTTTTCGTGTGACAGCATGCAAGTAAAATGACAGTTATTGTCATTCCTTGTGAATGACACAATTTCTGTGTGACAGATTTTAGCACCTGGTCATCTGCAGAAGTTGTATTCATTCTGGAAAAGGGCGAATAGTGATGACTGACAACACAGACTAGCCTGCGTTATTCTTTTGTACTATATATGTCACTGTGCATTCATTTATAACTTTATAGAGCTCGGATTTCCTGCTGAAAATGGGACAACAACTGTACAGTTTCCACATTTTTGCAACAATCCACATTCCTTTCATACACTATTGCACATTTTCGTAAGCACCTTACAAAATTTGTATATTTCCGTAAGACCTTACATTCTGTATTTTCCTTATGAAAGCTTCTGTACACTCCATACACTTTCCTTATCCTCCCATATCTTCCATAATGAACTCTCCGTATGCTCCATAAGTTTCCTTATCGTTCCATATTTTCCATAAAACTCACTCCATCCACGCCATAAGACTTCCTTATCCTTCCATATACTCCATAAAAAGCTTTCCATATATGCCATACATTTTCCTTATCTTTCTGTATACTCCATAAAAAGCTTTCCGTATACGCCATAAAATTTCCTTATCCTTCCATATACTCCATAAGAAGCTTTCCGTAAATGCCATACAACTTCCGCATATTTCCATAAAACTCCATATGTTTTCTGTATGTAGCATAAGGAAATGTTACGGAGTCCATATATTTTCCGAAAGATTTCATACGGAACTTTTCAGTAGGGACGACACAAGAAAACCTAAACAAAGTACACGTCCTACAAAACAGCTTCTTACGCGTAATGGAAAACCTTCCTCGCTGGCACACAACAACCGAACTTTTTACCAAACACAAAATTGTGCGAGTAACTAAATTATATGAGTATCGTCTTTGTCATTCTTTCAAGCGTGAAATCAAGTATAGTACATTTCTACTTCGTAAGATTGCTCTGCTAGAGCCGCGAAAACATATATGCAGAACAAGAAATGCAAAAATATGGCACGTTCAAACATACAGAACAACTTACGACACGCAAACCCTGAAAAACCAGCTTCCGCGACTGCTCAATAGCTTCGCAGCTAAAAACGCACCCCTTGAAACATTGACAAATAAAGAGTTGTTATCATTTTTTTCTTTCATAATTCCTGTTATCTGTTTGCTTGCGATTTCTGTGCCTTAAAAGTGTACTTCCTTGTATTGTGTCTTTCATTTTTCTTTTTCTGTTATATTATGCACATTTGGTTGTGTTTTTTTTTAATCCTTGCTGTTCGACAAGTTAGGGGTCAGCCGCTCAGTCAAGCTGTTTTTTTTTTTGGTTGGAGTTTTCATTGGAACGATCCTCGCATTTTGCAGCTTTTACTGCGGGCCCCTGTCATCATGTACACAATGATGATGAAATAAACGTATTATTATTATTATTATTATAACTGACCCGCCACCGCTACCCGCTCGCAGCTCTCCAGCTCGAGGCTTTCCCGCTAATCCGTCTCAGCAACTGACCCGCCACCACTACCCGCTCGCAGCTCTCCAGCTCACGGCTCTCCCGCTGATCCGTCTTAGCAAATGACCCGCCGCCGCTATCCGCTCGCGGCTCTCCAGCTCACGGCTCTCCCGCTAATCCGTCTCGGCAACTGACCCGCCACCACTACCCGCTCGCGGCTCCCCAGCTTACGGCTCTCGCGCTAATCCGTCTCGGCAACTGACCCGCTGCCGCTACCCGTTCGCGACTCTCCAGCTCACGGCTCTCCCGCTAATCCGTCTCGGCAACTAACCCGCCACCGCTGCCCGCTCGCGGCTCTCCAGCTGACGGCTCTCCCGCGAGTTCGTCTCCGCAACTGACCCGCCAACGCTACCCGCTCGCGATTGCGGCTCTCCCGCTGATGCAGCTCTGCTTCTGACCCGCCACCGCTACCCGCTCGCGGCTCTCCAGCTCACGGCTCTCCCGCTAATCCGTCTCGGCAACTGACCCGCCATTGCTACCCGCTCGTGGCTCTCCAGCTCACGGCTCTCCCGCTAATCCATCTCGGCAACTGACCCGCCACCGCTACCCGCTCACGGCTCGCGGTTCTCTCGCTGATGCAGCTCTGCAACTGACCCGCTGCCGCTACCCGCTCGAGGCTCTCCGACTGAGCCGGCGAACACCCACTGAGCCGACGATTCAACGGTCCACCAAGAGTCAATGAGTGAACTGAACGACAGTTCTCTCTCGCTCACTCATAGCGGAAGATCTCTAGGCTTTTGCTCTGTCACTGACCCGTCGAATCCGTACCGTACTGATTCGCACCGCGTCGTTTCGTTCGCTTTCCGTTAGCTGACTGGGTCTGTGTGAGTGCGGCTTTCTCGCCATCTATTTGCATTGAAAGAAAAGAACTGCTGAAAGGCGTGCCCTCTGAGATGGTGGGCGCGCGGCTAATTTCCCTCAACACACCGTGGTTCGCCATCTTAGAGGCCTAGTGAAAAGTGTTTGTGTTGTTCGCTTTCTGCCGCCTGGCTGGCTACGAAATCTGTAAAAAAGTTTCGCGTCTTGCATTCCCAGAGCGTGCGCTGGCGATCGATCTCCGCTCGCTTATTTAATGGTACTCGCTTGCTATGTGCTTGTGCGCCACGATTCTTTACAACCAATGAGGATTAAGATAATTGCTGGAGTGGAAATCATTGCCTAGGAGTGAAGCTTTGCCCCTGGCAAGATGGCGGCTGTGGCTTCCACCTTACTATGGGCATGATAAAGTATAACCGTTCGGCAATTAGGAACAGAGCGTGTATCTCGCACGCCCAACGAGTGTATTGTGGAACCTTTTTGGGGTCACATAGTGCTCCTAGTGCGTCTTAGTGTTACTAGTTTTCCTTTGTGTGCCTCTAATTGGAGGCAAAGTTCTTGAGAAATTCAGTCACCCGTGTTCGTTTCTGTGTGTATCGTGTCGAGAACAACTATCTTTTAATATGAAACTAACGTAGAATCTACAGTAACATAGCAAAACCACTTGATCTCCAAGTGGGTACTATCAGAAAACACCGAGTTTCCGCCATCTTCGCAGTGGCAAAAGCTGACTTCATTTCTTCTGGCAAGACATTGCGGAAGCCTTCACTCCAGCAATTTTTTTCATCTTTGTTTACACAAGCGCTGTTTGTGAGTCGTGCTTTGTAGCTCAGATACACGGAGAAAGGAAACAACGCTGTGCTCAGATACTTGTAGAACAGGTTCCAGAAAACGCTGCTGACACACAAACGAACGGTAGGTGATCGTGCCCTTTGATCTGTAGTTTTCGTTGTGTCAGTTTTAATTCACGTCCTTATAGACTATAGCAGTACTCTTACTTTTTTCCAATGTGGATACAGTTAATATTTTTTAAAGTGAGTGACATGAAAAACGTGCAATCGCAGTGTTTACGTCATTGTACAAACAAGCAGTGGGCAAGCATGTGCAACGTAACTATATACAAATTTACAATGGCCATGGAGCTGCACGTTGGAATCCGTTATTTACATCTGTGTCAGGCTAATCACTCTTCATCGCTTATACTCGTGTTTCTGAGGCTTTAGGTAGATGTATGAAATGTTGTATTGCTCTGTGATGAAGAAACACATTCGTTTTAGCACGAATTGCCGGCGCTCTTCTTCTCAATGAATATTATCAGTTTTCTTCTGGATCGAAGCGGTCTTATTGGGCTATTCCGGAAGGTCGCAGCTGATCGGTGTGGCCACAAGACAGCTGAAGAATTGCAGAATCGGTGCTTCTTAAGGACAATTATCCGTCCATAATATGTGTTCATTCATTCCGTGTTTTTCACATCACTAGTGATACAAAAAAGCAATGACCACTATAGGTTGAGTTTACTTGGAGTTTATTTTAACACATTTAAATCTTCACATTATTATTCTATTTTTAGGTACTTGAACTACTTTATTGTTCTCCCTATGCCGTGAATGTTTACGTTTGTTTGTTGTCATAATAACGACATACAAGCCAAATCTTGTGCTGTATGGTACGCATTGGTCAGGAGATATTGTGCACTTTTCGCGCTATAAGGATGTTTTTTTAAATTTGCCCAAGAGATATATTTTGTACCACTGTTATGTAAGCCCTAAACCTTGCTGGAAACTTTCGTCGTTATTTAAAAGGTGATTAACAGGCATCTATCATTTGTTCAAGTTCTTCGCTGGAAAGAACTGGGGAATGTCCACAGCTGCTATGTTGCGACTATAAAGGATTCTTTTTCTTGGATTCCTTCGGTGCAGCCTACCTGGAATAACCAACGCAAGTAAAACAAGCATCCGAATGCTTCAAAGTGTCCAGGCTCAAGCACTCCGGATATGTTTAGGCTTGCCCCAAAGTGCATCAACAGCGGCAACTATCGCCATCACAAGAGACCACCCCATCAAGACCCACATTAATGTTGAAGTGCTGAAGACACATATACGGCACCTTGTTGGAACTACTCGACATCACCTAGCCTCGCTACCAGTGGACCGACCATGCACATCTTACTGCAAAACAGTGACCGCACATGGCGAGTCGATCCCAACTTTGTTCTCTCCTGCCGCTAGACCTGTGACTCCACCATGGTGCCTCCCTCAACCAATGATTATTATTAACATACCTAGCGTCCAGAAAAAGGACAATTTGTCGTCACCGGCTCTTAAACAGCTCACACCACTTCTCTTGTATGAGAAATATCAAGACTCCACACATATATACACTGATGGATCGGTTTAGCTGGACAGCTCTACAGGAGCAGTAGTGGTACCAAGGTTGGCCATGACAATTAAATTCAAGACATCTCATGCAACAACAACAACGGCAGCATAATTGGCAGCACTTCGTGCCGCGTTGCAATTTGTAGTTGATCAACCTACACGCAAGTGGAGTATTTTCTGCGACACGAAGGCGGCACTGCAGTCTCTACTATCAGCCTTATGCCGTGGACCACACGAGCAGCTGGTATTAGAGATAGCAGAGGTTAAACACCACCTGACTGGGAAAAGGCACCATATTACATTTCAGTGGTTACCCACTCACTGCGGAATCATCGGCAATTAACGGGCCGATCAAGCTGCCCGCTCAGCCCACACAGAAGATCATAAACTACGACTACTACTTTCTAGGACAGATGCTGCACGAAAGCTCCGCAGGCTTGCTCGCCAGCAAACCACATCACAATGGAATCAGCCACATTTCAAGCATGTCCGACTGTACTCGCTTGACCCTACGCTAAATCTTCAAGTCCCGTCGAGGCTTTGCCGAGGAGATCAGTCCATGTTATGTAGGCTGTGGTTGGGCGTTGCGTTGACCAACGCCTACGGTTTCCGCATTGGGATGGCCGACACCTCAGCCTGTGTTCACTGTGGCAAAGAAGAAACAATCCAACATATTCTTTCTGACCGTCTAGAGTATAGGTAACAACGGCTGTGCCTTCACAAGGAACTCAGCAAATTAGATAATCAACCGCTATCAGAGCAAGGAATCCTACAATATCGACAAGATGCAACTTGACAGAAGAAGGCCCTGAAAGCGCTACTACAGTTTTTGCGATCGACCGGCCTTACTGAACGGTTGTTGCTAGGACGCCCTTCCTGTGTGTGTTTTCGTTTTGACACGAGTGCGGTTGCGTTTTTTTCTCTATCTACCCCCTCTTTCTTGCCCCTACTTCCCCGCCCCCAGCGCTGGGTAGCAAGCCAGATGCCAATATCTGGTTAACCTCCCGGCCTTTCCTTTCTCTCTATCTCTCTCTTACCTCTCTCTCGTCATCATTGAGATTGAACTTGTGTATGTTCCTTAGAAGATTAGAGGTTTACGCCAGTAGGCGATGCATACAGTTGAAGAAATGAAGCGCAATGAACGAGACAACAAAAGAACAGGAAAACTGACAAAGTGATTTCTCCCGAGTGCTTCCATTGTTTCCCAGTTCACAGCGGTTCATTTTTTCAAGTATCTGTTGGTAATTTCCTGTTCATTTGTTAATTGCTTAAGGTTATCTCGCACCGCGTTTGATGAAAATGTTGATTTTCGGAAACGAGCACAATAAAACGAGGCCAAATACATATTGTGTTGAGTGCAATTCATGTTCTTTTTTTCTGTCAGATGCGCGTGTGGCTGCAGGGATTACTGGGGCTCTATGCAGCATCGGCCGAGTTTTGTCCGAGTTCGCGAAACTTGGGATCGTCCCGAGCTCTGGCGACACCCCCTTAGGAACGAGCCAACGGTACAAAAAAGCCAAATCCACCCCACCGCGCACTGCGTTTCATTGGTTACGATGAAACCATTCATTGCGTCAAGAATGGTTGACTAAGTTGGGTGGTGTTTTCAGGCAAGAGGCTTGTTCTTTCATTTGTTTGTAGTTCCACTGAGTGTAGAAGTGAAACTATGCAATAAAGTATCAGAAACGTTTTGTGACAATATTTCTTTAGATGCACGGGGCGTTTAAATTTATTTTGAAGCTTTTAATGCCTGCACTAAGTCTGTTTTAGAATAATCAGCGTGGTGGCCTCTGATATCAGTACCATCCGAGAGTCTTACAACATCGCTACCCGCAGCTGAATCCGAGACCCCGTTTTAATTATCATGGTCAGCCTGCACAATCTAGCGCGATGATAGGCCGGTGCGCGTCATCTTTATCGTCGTAGGCCGTTAGCACCTAAGCACGTGCGGCCGGCTACATAGCTAAACGGGCGAAGCCCCTAAAGCCGTGGTTCTGTCTCTCCTAGCCCGTCGTACGTGACCGCTGTTATGACCGTCGTCAGCAGGTGCCATGCTGTCGCTGAGAAGCGTAGCCGGGCAGCGTTCCCACGCCTGGAACATAGTTTTCTCGGAACCAGCGTCCAGAGATGACGGGGGAGCGGCGCTCTTTCAATCCTCAAACAAGTAGCCGACTGGCCGGCTGCCTATGCCCGCCAGGTATTGTCCCTGCTAGCCGCAGAATGAGACGTCGTGTCACCACGACGCTGTAAGCCGTTCCAGAGAGGACAACAAAGACAGCGTCTTCCTTGGAAGAAACCGCGACCGCGGCCACAAATTGCTCTGCTAATTGAGCGGACAAATCGGTGGACCGTTTGATGTCTGCGGTCAGGGAGCGTGGCACGCCTCGACCAGCGGCACACACACGACGAGGAAGAGCCCCTCTTGCGCCACTTTGCAGTGCAGTGATCACGACTCAATATTGGATGCTCACGTGGGCCGTGCATGCTCGTACCCGTCGCCTGTTGTGTGTGTGTGATTGGTGTTTCACTCAAGAAGGAGGAGCCCGACAGGGCTTATAAGGACGCCGCAGAGTGCGGGACGTGGCTCTGAACCATGTAACGGTTCAACCACCACGCTCGTGGTTTGTGAACTCTCAACCTTTCTATGCTGTAAATAAGTGTAAATAGTGCTATAAACCTGTTTTGTTATCGTATCCTTCAGCGACCATTCCTTAATTCCGAACCGTAACAACTGGTGGCAGCGGTGGTATCCGCAACAACGGGTCCTCGGCACCGAGAGCCGCAACAACGGGTGATCAGCGGTGGGATACGACTCAGCACCTCGAGCCACAACAACTGCTGGCAGCGGTGGGATACGAAGCTACAAGTGACAACAACAGTCGGCCCAAGGGAAGCAGCTGGCTCGAGACATGGATCACGTATGGGGGAGTGCTTGGCTTTTCCTTTGAGTGAACCAGGTTCTAAAAGAGGATTAAATTTTAGAACTGGTAGTTAACTTTGCCGAAAGACTAAGTTTCGCCGTTTCGGGAAGTTTATTTTGGAAGTAGCGAGCACTCAGTACGATCATGGACTTACGGGAGCTGCAGAAGCCGGACTTGTTGCTGTTGTGTGAGGAATTGGGGATCGATACAAAGGGTTTGGCACGAAAACCCATAATCATTCAAGTGATTTAAGATTTGGGAGCTGAGGATGAGGAGCTCAGTGAAGCATGGGACCTCATCAGTCAAAGAAAGAGACAGCAGAGGGAAGAGGAAGAGAGGCGTGAGTGCGAAAGAGAGGAGCGTCGCTTAGAATGCGAGCGTGAAACAAAAAGACAGCAGTCTGAGAGAGAGAAACACCGCTTAGAAAGCGAGCGTGAAATTGAAAGGCTGGAGCACGAGATTACGATTCGCAAACGAGAACTTGAGTTGAAGAATAGGTCGGGCAGTAGTCCCCAGCAAGTGGTACCTTATCGCAACTTAAAGGCAGAGTTCTGGTTGTCTAGGTACATGCAAGCATATACAGATTCAGGGGATATTGGCTTGTACTTTATGATATTTGAGTGGAAGTGCGAAGAACCATCATTTAAACGAGACACATGGTGTCATAGGCTACTCACGGTTCTGCCTTGCGAGGCAGATGAAGCTGTTGCGCGACTCAGTTAGCAGGACGCGAGCAACTACGATGTAGTTAAGGCAGAAATGTTCAGGATATTCGGAACTTCTGTCTCTAGAAAAGAAGAGCAGCTCAGGCAAGAGTCTAAAAGAAAGCGCGAAGCAAAAAGACAAGAGTCTGAAAGTGAGGCGCGTCAAAAAGCGCTGGACGTTGAAGCACGTCATGAAGCGCCAGGACCAGAGATCGCGCAAGAAAAGGACCCGCATATTCTCGAAGGCGTCAATCTAGGGCATGTCGAGAACGAGACCTTGGTCAGTCTCGAGGTAGAGACAGTATCAAAAGACGGTCCTTGCGAGGATGAGGTGTGTGCCAGCAGCCCTAATGAGCTCAGTAAGGAGCTGGAAACCATCCCAATGCCTCGAGAGGACGTCTCGAAAATTTCACATGTAGATATGGTTAGTGCAGTGGCTAATGATTGCAAGAACGCGAAGCTTCAGGAGTGCAGCGATGCCATCGGAGAGGGCCCAGTTAATGGTTTCATCAGCGTTGACAGAGACAGTTTGATCCGACAGTCCGTCGTGATACAGAGTTCCAAAAGCGTAAGCGGGAGGAAAAATGTAGCACAAGCTCCAACGAGCTTCCCGACCCCTCAGTTCCCGACGCGACATGATGGTGGCATCGAGAGAAAGGAGGCAAGAAAACATCGCCGAAAAAGAAAGAAGCAGAAGCGTTCGTCACTGCGCAAGCCTAGGTCAGGCCCCACTCAGTCGCAAGAAAGACGAGAGGGTAGGCCATTATTCCGTTTCAAGGAACGTCAATGGCGGCGTTCAGAGAAGCACAAGCGGTGAACCAGGTGTAGAGGGAGGAAACGAGGTATCCACCCCAACGCAGCGTGCGGTTCAGTTCGACAACTTCGGGAAAGCGGCCTTTGCCGAAAGGTCAGAGTCGAAAGGGCAGAGTGGCTAAATACCGCATAGGGGAGAAACACAAAATAAAAATGGCACAGGCTTCCCCCCTGCTTCTGGTACCCCTTTCACATTACCGAAGAAAGCCGGCCGAAGTGCGGAATGAGGCATGGCGGCAGAACACAGCCTAACGTTCGTGTGTTTAGTAGCCTCAGGCCTGCTGGAAAACCGCCGGGACCGCGACCCAATCGTGTGCGATTCAAGCGAATCTAGTTGAGAAAAGGGGGTGGTCAGATTGAGTAACACATGCGTATTCATTATGGTTACTTAGTTTTACTTTGTAGATGTAAATTCAGTCCTGTTACTTTTGTAAGCAACGTAATGCGGTGTAAATTTTTTAGAAGGAAAACCGCCGAGCCAAAGGCTGAAAGTTAGCATCGAATCAGTTTAATCATGACTGCGAAAATTTGGATAAGGTAAAAACCAAGAAAATATGTTATTTTCTAGTTTTTTTCAAAGTTTAGTGTAATATCGTACGCCTTCACTGTCATGTGAATTTGGAGTGAACGAGCATTTGAGGGAAGATGTTAACATAGACCCAATGATTACGTGAAGTTTGGCGCGACACTGTGGAACCGTCGTTGCGCGCTGTGAGAACTGAGAGCAAGTGGTGCACAGTTTTAGCAAAAACCTGTGCATTATTGTGAGGTGATTTTGATAAGTATTGCACCGAAGATTATTTTTGTGTTGTACACAGAGTGTTACAACGTAACGTAACAATGTTAGAAAAAGGGTGAGGGATTATGCGTTTGGGTAATAGTGCCGTGCAATTTGCAGCGCTGCAGGAATGAGAATATTTGAAAAACGCTCAGAAGAATTCAGTGTTTTTTTTACTCAGAGGCATTAGCAAAGGCAGTTTGCTTCAACCAAACGAACCTTCTAGAAAGAAGTGTTTGTCTCTGTTTTGTTGGTTTTCTTTGAAGACAATTTATCAAGTGATCGTATGAGCGGAACAGTAAACTTTTTCTCAGGTTGAGTGAAGGAACAGTAATTTTGGCCACAGCGTAGTTTAAAGCTAGATAGCTTACTGTATCAGTAGTAGACAATTATTGGCAGCCGTAAAGAAAGACGGACTTTAGAAGAATTTTAGCGCTCGCTGAATTCGAGTTCCGGACCGATGCTCTCAGCGGGACAGAACCGATGAAAGTAGTCGGCGATAAAAGGGAGGAGTTAGCCGTATGTCAGGACGACAATGGTAACAAGCAAAGCTTCACTTTACTTGAGCCGGAAATTGGGCTCTCGTGAGATAACATACTATGCTTCAGGAAATGAGTGCGCTTGCCTTGTGAAGGGAATTCATCAGTGGCTGTGTTATCTCAGAGGGGCTAAATTTAAATTGGGACAGACCATTTCCCCCTTACTTGGCTGCAAACCGTGACATAAAAGAACAGTCGCCTTGTGAGGCGGAGCTTGATTCTTCAAAAATATCATTTTGACATTAGGTAAAAAAGGGCAAATTGAATGGAAACGCTGACACGCTCAGCCGCTCTTCATAAGCCATTCTGGGGTGCTCTTTATGTATCAAAATCGATATTTTATTTTTTGTGCATCTTATTATGTGAATTTGTAAGGTAGCACGTCTGGTTTCTCTGATCAAGTGAGTCCTGAGAGTTCTGTGTGTGAGATTTTGTTAAAGCTAGTAATTAAAATTGGTTTGCCATCCCTCTTTTGGCTTGGTTTGTTCGAAGGGGGCCGAGTGCTTGCTTGTACATGTGGTCCAGTATCAGAGATGTTGTCGAAGATTCGGCAATCACCCGGACCATGCCACAAGCGAAGGCCAGTTCCTGGCATTCAACTACTGACCCTTTCGTCGTCCCTGCGAGCAGTAGCGGTGACTGCTGCCCTCCGTTACTCATCTGGTGAGGGGGAAGCTCTTATGACCATCGTCAGCAGGCGCCAAGCTGTCGCTGAGAAGCGTAGCCGGGCAGCGTTCCCCCGCCTGGAACCCAGTTTTCTCGGAACCAGCGTCCAGAGATGACGGGGGAGCGGCGCTCTTTCAATCCTCAAACAAGTAGCCGACTGGCCGGCGGCCTATGCCCGCCAGGTATTGTCCCTGCTAGCCGGAGGATGAGACGTCGTGTCACCACGACGCTGTAAGCCGTTCCAGAGAGGACAACAAAGACAGCGTCTTCCTTGGAAGAAACCGCGACCGCGGCCACGAATTGCTCTGCTAATTGAGCGGACAAATCGGTGGACCGTTTGATGTCTGCTGTCAGGAGCGTGGGGCCCCTCGACCAGCGTCACACACACGACGAGAAAGAGCCCCTCTGGCGCCACTTTGCAGTGCAGTGATCACGACTCAATATTGGATGCTCACGTCGGCCGTGCATGCTCGTACCCGTCGCCTGTTGTGTGTGTGTGATTGGTGTTCCACTCAAGAAGGAGGAGCCCGACAGGGCTTATAAGGACGCCGCAGAGTGCGGGACGTGGCTCTGAACCATGTAACGGTTCGACCACCATGCTCGTGGTTTGTGAACTCTCAACCTTTCTATGCTGTAAATAAGTGTAAACAGTGCCATAAACCTGTTTGTTTTTTCGTATCCCCATCTTGTAAGCGCTCGTTTCCTCAACCCGAAGCTACACCACGCTACCACAAAAGACCGGGCAGACCCCGGTCCGCAACACCGCCTAGTTCAATGACTGACTCGGCAGGTTTGGACGGACAGATGGACAGACACACAGGTATTGACAAACAGACAGACGGACGGATGAATGAACGGACGATTCACGGAGGAATCATCCGTCCGATTCACAGTTTACTGATTCACGGTTTACCAATAAAACTCTCCAAAGCTTCGCCACACTGATCATCATTCCCTCCGTGGATATGCTGTGATTTTTTGGCTGGCCGGTATACTTCTCTAGTTAGGATAGGACATGCTATGACCAAGCTGCCAGGCGTGATTTCCTCCATCGAGTTTATCACGTTCACAATACGGCACAATGTTTTGACAGCCCTATGCTGCATTGCTTGACGAGTTTACATCCATCACTGTTTCACCTGACCGGACTAAATCTGTATGCTATAAGGCCGAACTATAAATTATCACTTGATCCGCACCATGCCACGCATCACCTCGTCACCTGGCATCAGAGAAATTAACCATAGCCAAAAGCGAATTGAAACATATGCTAGAGATTGGTATTGCTCGTTCTTCATGTATACGCGTATGGGGGTCATGTCTACATAGGGCACCCAAAAAAAGCAGTAATTGGAGTCCATGGGCAGATTATAGTGCGCTGAACGCAGCCACCATTTCTGATAGAGGCTCCCGGCCAAACGTTCAGTATTTTATGGTCAGTCAGCACGAAAATACTTTACGAATTTCCGGAAATATCTTCAAAGATTGCTCTGGCAACGATATATCATCAGAATCGCGTGGCCCCGGGAGATATTCACAAAACAACAATCACAACTCTTTTTAGATTGTTTGAATTTTCGCCAATGACCTATGACCTCAGGAACACTGCGCACACATTGATTGGTATGTGGGGTTTAACGTCCCAAAACCACTATATGATTATGAGAGACGCCGTAGTGGAGGGCTCCGGAAATTTAGACCACCTGGGGTTCTTTAACGTGCACCCAAATCTGAGCACACGGGCCTACAACATTTCCGCCTCCATCGGAAATGCAGCCGCCGCAGCCGGGATTAGAACCCGCGCCCTGCGGGTCAGCAGCCGAGTACCTTAGCCACTAGACCACCGCGGCAGGGCAGAACACTGCGCACACATTCCAACAATTTATTGACAAAGTCGTCCGTAGGGTAACATTTGTATTCTCTCACATTATGGCATTTTGGCAGCCAGCTTCTCAAAATATAAATTCGTCATGAACGTCTCCGTTTGCTTTTTAGTCAGCTTCACGAGCAACGTCTTTAAATTATTTTGAAGAAAGCCAATTCGGTGTCACATTCCCACAAGTACAGCAGTGGGGTGAGCAGGACGAGGGCTCGGGCATCGAAATAAATCAGTTAGTTTTCGTGTTTCGATGTAGCAGCATATTTCTTGTTTTACCTTCGTCACATGCTTTTCATAAACAAATTTGCTTGCCGCAACGAAATATTTGACGGCATTGCCTGCGAGTATTGCGGCAGTGAAGAAGCCATCGACTATACAGCGACCACGTATTGCTATGGTACTCGGTAGAGATACATCGGCCGAATTTCTATGAGGGGCAAAAAGGAAGAGACACCGATTTAGGTGCGGCCTTGACACGGTTACCCACATAATTGCGTTTTTCAGGCTAAAATTTTAATTGAAGGTTTTGTGTTCCTTGTATATATCTGACAAATGGCCTGCAGAGAATATTTGCAAAATGAGCCCTAGAAATCAGCGGCTGAAAACCCCACCCACCACTGGCGACCGCATGGCGTGCGTGACATATACAATGTCCTTCATGGAGTGGAGCTCTCGTCTACTACCTAAGTATCACCCGCTACAATATAAATTTTTAATTCACGAACAATGAAAGCTCAAATAACTCCATCATACGTGCAGCTGACCACGAAACAAGATGACTTGGCAGAATACAGACGTTCGGAAAGCAAGCGGCCCTGAGGCGCCGCTTGCTTTCCGAGCGTGCGCCAGTACTGTCAGACGTTCGGCCTACTCGCGTGCTTATCAGAATATCCACTATATATGAGGTCCACAGCCAAATGCGATAAAATTTCTGTCACTTGTTGGTGAACACGCATGTATTACCACATAAGGCACAGATTGTGAGCGAAAAAAATTGGTGTCATGACCCCTTTGACGATCATTAGTTGTTCTAGCTTAATCTGGAGTCCGCCACTCAAGGCGTGCCCCGACGTGATATCTTCATTTTCATGCGTAAAATGAAAGCAAATTTTGTTACGATTTCGCTCCGGTACTGCAGATATTCTCAATCAGCACTGTCAGCCCGCCTTTCGACTGTATGCGCGGAATCTATCCCGGAACGTTCCACCGTTCTCACGAGACAGCACCGAAGGCATGGCTGAAGTTTCCAACTATACAACCAACCTCGCTGAACGACTATGGCGCTACTGTGGTTCTGTCTGTGTGTTTTACCTCTGTATTTCTCCCTGCATTGTTTGCGTCTTTAAATTACTGCCCGCTGTTACTTTTCCCTGTGTAAAGCAGCACACTGGGTAGTTAATGATTATTTTCCGATTAACCTGCTAGCCATACACAAATCGTTTTTGTTCTTCGTTTGCGTTAATCAAGCCAGTGCGTCATGTGCGACAGTGCTGCGATATGCTGATGCCTTCGACGGCAGTGCGCATTGTTTCTTACGTTTCAGAAGCACCGCCTTTAAGAGCGGGAAAAATAATGAGGGACAAGAAGTATACAGAGCCAATTTAGCTTCTCGTGGGCGCGGTTCTCCATCATAACATATAACTAAAGAAAAATCAAAGGGAAAAGAGAGAACGATGATGGCAAATAGGCTTGTTTTAGTCACGCTTCTCACGTGCCAACAGAAGGTGCCAACTTGGCGCTCGCGCTTCTCAAGAGTTAAGAAGATAGAAACACAATATTTCAAAGCCACGTAGGTTCCAAACACACAGCGGCCAAACTTCCGCGGAGTGGCATCGAAGGCGCGGAAACGCGTCCATCAGCCACAGCTGGCTCTCCACAGGCGCCTTTGGCGTCAATAATGGTTCGCTCAGACGCTCAGTGGTGGTGGGACAAAAGGGGTAGGAGGGCGGGGGGCGGGGGCTTTTTGAAGTTGGCCAACTGACGCTCTCGATGTGCATACGGAGAGCCATACAGCGGTTCAATAAAAGATTAAAGGAAAGCTCAGAGAAGCAAACGTGGGAGACAAAGAAATGAAAGGGGGGGGGGGTGAAGCCAAGATGCACCCTAGGGAGGAAGCTCGCTGTTTTATCGTCAGGTGGGAAGGCCATCTTCTCCTCCTGCCGCTGCACTTCGCTTATCGGTTGTAATCTACGCGCTGCTCTCCTTCCGGAGTCATGACAGCCTTTGCCTTAAATACTCGCACGAGCGCTTTCGTGCCTCATGCTGTAAACAAGTCCGTTGTTCGGGGAGTGAATGCTGGGGCACCGACAGTCACGGAGCCTTTTACAGCATTCTATGAAATATGTATACCTTTTATATAACAAAGAAAAAGTAGATGCGGCTCGAGTGAATCATATCACATTGAACACGAGTCGTTCGCTTTTTTTTGCAGTTTGACATCCTTAACTGCGATATTTCATGGTGGTGCTCGCGCGTTGATGAAAGCAAACGGGCGAAAAAGGAATGTTTTCCTTATCGAAAAAAAAACGGCCATTTCAGGTTAAGTCACTTGCATAACACTATCAGGCCTATATAACGTCACTCATTGTTCTCGCCAGAGCAGTGCTCACTGTTCGCCCATGGTTGCTAGCTTGACACCGAGATTGTCAGGTATGCATTTTTAACTTTTAAAAACAAGACTGAAATCTAGCCTTTGTTCACTTCTACGAAGGAGCGAGTGACAAAAAGTGAGAAGCTAGGAGGTCCAACAGTAGCACATCAAATGCGTTACCATGGGAACTAGGATGAAGGAAGCAATAGTTATTTTTTTATATTGAGTGCGTTGATACGCTTGCTTTCGCTGTATACTGTGCTGTGTACAACCCACTTTAATGTAGAATGCGTTGATGAATGTGTACATGCGAAGCTTTCTTTATCGCCTCTTCTTCTAGTGTGGGGCGACTGCGATGGGTGGCGTGTTAAATCTAAGGCACTTGAGAGTAAGGGTCAGACATACCACCTAATAAAGCCGTCTTGGTAGCGTACAGTCTTATGAATCCACCGAACAGTGGGCCGAGGTATACGTAGGGGGTATTATTCGTGGTTTTCATTTAACTCAGGCGTAGTAATTATAATGCGAGTCCAAATAAATAAAACTTAACGAAAAAACTTTCAACCTGGGGAGGCCGAACACTGAAGTTTCGAATAATACTTACGAAACTTCGCAAACTGGTCTACGACAGTGGTCGATCGTTGCCCTGTTAGCTCCATCGTGTGTGCATAATTTCAGCATTGAGCGCCTATTGTAGGCATAGTTGAATACATTCAAAGATCTCTTTTTTGCCAGCTTGCTCCGTTTAGCACGGGATCTGAGCACGACAACACTCGGAAGTTCTCCACTATACGGCGTTCCTCATACTCATACCGCGGTTCAGATACCTAAATAGTGATGAACCTAGCTTAGGCGTGTGCTATACTTGGGGAACGCGAACACAGCGGCAGGTGGCCGAGCGCACTCATTCAGGGTGTGCTGGAACTTGAAGAAGTGTGTACATGCCGAGAGTGAAACAACACAAGGGAAGAGGTCAAGAGCCACTTTTGCGGATGTCCGACTTCTCGGCCTTTTCCCGGTAGCGCCAATCGCGTTCTCATCCGTTCTCGTTTAACTAATATTATTGTATATGTGTGCACAAACGCAAAAAGACTGCGTGTAAAATATGAGGGGAAGCAGTCTGACAACAGTCAACTCTCTTTCGCGCGCGCGCCCTCTGGAAGGAAAATAGAGGAAATAGGTACAGTCGGAAGACAACACAAAGTCTCATTTGCAGTAAAAATGAAGAGGTCAGCATTTAGCTGTGAGAGGCTACAACTAATGGCAGAAATGGGAACGCGTTACTTTTTTTTTCTTAGTAAAGAGCTTGTTCGAAACTCTAACGTACAACCTGCCTGCTTTGACGTTTTTTGGTAACCTGAATAGTGACGTTCTTAATCATGCCTTTTATTCCCATTTACCCCCACCGCCTTACTATATTAAACAGGAGTTCTGAGCCCCTAAATGACGTGGGAAACAAACTAAATGTACGGACTTTTGGTACTCGCTACAGTTCTGTGACACGTAATGTTGCACTGAGTATGCCCAAGATCAGAAAATAAAAGGAAAAAAATCACAGCGTATCCACAGAGTGAATGATGATGAGTGCGGCGAAGCTTCGGATGGTTTTATCGGTAGACCGTCAATTGTCCGACCGCTGGTCGCGTCTGTCCGTTTGTCCAAACACCCTTCCGTCATCTGTCTGTCTGTCTGTCTGTCTGTCTGTCTGTCTGTCCATCCGTATGTATGTAAGTGTTTCCTTCCGTCCATCTAGTAAACATCCCAATTACTGCCATTGACATCTTTTTATCACATATTCATTATATAAAAGTTCCACCAATTACGGACATTCCATGAACTAAACGAGAGTTGGCTACCTACAACTACATACATTGAGGACGCCCGACTCACGGATTAAGGTTCTTAGCCCCTAAAAAAACTTTCCGTGATTTCACCAAAGCTTCGTATAGGTAAACACAAGGGCCCAATTCAATGCGTGAGTATATCCCCACTTAGAATTGGTGTGGACGTAATTTTTACGGTATTTATGCGAATTTCAATTCCTAAAAAAATCACTGCCTGAGCACTTCGTACAGATGGTTAACCAGTGAAGTTGAAACTTGCAGCCACAGACAGTTGCAGATGTCGCAGCCAAGCCACTCGGGAAACTCCCACTGAAAGTGGGCGTCGGCCCCGGTGAACGCATTTAAGTCATGACCTCATTAGGATCTGTTCGGCGATTCCTTGGCTTGCAGTTGTCTCTTGTTTGGCTCGAAAGGATGCCGGATCCTCGGTGCACAGTTGCTGCCTGTGCTTCGCCACCTGAGCCCGTTCTTGTGCCCATACTGCTGCATCGGCCCGGCGAACATGAATTATCTCACGCATCAGCAATCGGCAGTGTTCTTGGAAAGTTGTTTGCTGTTCGGGCGTTCTTACGATTCGTGCCCTCCCCATGTGAAAGCTGTAAGCTGAATTTTCCCACGGCACCGAACTCCTTGCGCGCCCATGAGCCCGTCACGTGACGTTTGTTTACGTTCCTCCGTCACGCGTCGACCTGCTTGACAGCTTTTGTTGGCTCAGATGGAACGCGCGCACATGTGTCTGCCCACATCTGCCACAAAATGTCTGCTTTCATATTGATTGATTGATTTGTGGGGTTTAACGTCCCAAAACCACCATTTGATTATGAGAGACGCCGTAGTGGAGGGCTCCGGAAATTTTGACCACCTGGGGTTCTTTAACGTGCACCCAAATCTGAGTACGACTGGTTTCATATAGAGTACAGTGACAAAGTTACGAGTGTTACCTTTTTCTACAGCTCTACTGATAACGTGCTACTTAATATACAGGTAAGGTAGGATGGTAAAGCCTTCGTTCTTCAATCGCAGCAAGGAATGCATTTGGTTGAACACCTCACGCTCTTTCTTTTTCGGTAGCCATGGTTTGTGCTCGCAAACTTTCCTATAAGCAGTTTTTTTTCACTCTCGCCGATGCGCTTTAGATCTTTCACGTCCGAAAATCTTAACCTCGCCGTGACCAGTGTTCCTTTTTTATACATGCCCACCTTTCAGTGCAGAATCCCACGCAGCCGTACTACCGATTCCAAAGGCACCACACGTTCAGGCGGCTCTATGTCATATTTACGCGTGTGCTCCCAAAGTATGCAATCGTACTGATGCCATTATTGGCTGTAACACTCCCGTCGTCTTCTAGGTATGGATCACTGACCCTAAGTCACTGACCCTAAGTCACCTTCGACTGCAAAGAGTTCGCGCTTTGATGTACTCGTAGCTCACCGAGGCTGCCTTTATTACTTGAAGCGCCCGCCGAGGTGCATACGTGTTGCAAATGCGACTACTCTATTATGCCACGCAAGGTCCGCCGAGCGGCATCATTCGTGTGATCAAAAGGATACGCCGCTATTACGGTAGCAGCAGCTGGCCAATTTGCAGTGCCGCTGTTAAAATAAAACAGGAAAATGAATGGAAAGCGGAGTGCAGGGGAACTATATGTGTTGTTGCGGCGCCTCTTCCTCCTAGCGGGCGACGTCAAGGCGAGGTGGCACTTTTCTTCTCTACAGAGCCAGCCGAGGCTGCGGAAAGGCGTTCTCGCACGAACGATCCGGATTCGTGCGATGGGCACGGTTGCCTTTCCGGCATGCGCGAGCCTTGATTCGAATACAGAAGCACGAATTGTCATAAAAGGGTGCAGCATCGAGCACGGTAAGAGAGGAATCTGCAATCCGGAAAGGAGCCCGGAGGGTGAATTCGTTTTACGGTGTCCTCGCGTTCATTTGTCACCCACTGTACAGTACATATATATGCCTCGACCATCGATCTCACGATGCGCGTTGCGCAGACCTATTAGTTTCGCCCCTGGCATCCGTAGCACGCTTTGCTCCGAAGCACACGCGTTTCGTTTGTGCTATACAAGGAATGTCGTATTGTTTGCGATAGAGACATTTGTTGACGCTCACTCTTTTTTCTTCTCAAGAGGCGTGGCCAAGTGGGAGTTCCTAAAGGTGAACGGGCTTTTGGTTTCACTGATCGAGGGGAGCGCTGAGAGAAGGTTAAACGGGTGTCTGTTTTTTATAACAGTGGTGGGAGCGTGGTGCTTTCTAATGAGGCCATTTTCAGTACTAGAGGTCCAAGCTGCATCATTCTTGTCGGTCACCGCCGATCTAGATCGAAAGGTTCTCCCTGTGCATGAGTGGCATGCATCAGCGGTTTCCAGAGTTAAAAGGCCAGTCTCATATTTTCCTTTTCGTTGCTCATTTGTTTTTATTCCGTCAGTGTCTCCGTGTGGACACGGCCATGAGCCGCTTTTGGGCAAAAACATCAGATATTCTTTCGTGTACTTGTTTTCCAGAGTGCAATGAGCAAGTTTGTGTAGAACACTTCAATATTCCGACAGATTTTTTTATTTATTTATTTAGGTATTTATTTGTTTGTTTATTTATTTATCGTGTAGTTCTCGTCCTTGTCATTTTTTTCACTATGTGGCAACGCTTCTGTACTGCTTTCCTGCAGCGACAATAAATAGATAAATAGTTGAAATTGAGGAAATCGAGAACAAAGCAGCAACTGTATTGAATATGAATGGGCAGTGCTTATGACGTCAAAGCGTGTTCACAATAACCGTACCGGTCAAAATTTATGTGCCACGTGTTCTGGATGTGGTTGCATTCTCGCTCTATTCTCCAGCATGTCACTCACGTGCAGATCACTGGTAAAAACGCTACTCGAAAGCTAGTATCACGCCCTTCGAACGCTCTGGAGCGTCTTGGCAGATATGTACTGGTCGCTTGCGAAAGACCCAACTTTAGGTCGCTAGCAGACCGGTGACTTGAAGAGATCCGCGGAACGTGAGACGAGTGAAATGAGACTGACTTTGTAAACACAACGGATTCTCCGGATGGCGCCACGCCAAAAGAGACCCCCACTTTTGAAGTTTATTGCCTTCTTTTATCCTCCCCCCCCCCTTAAACCTCATTCCCTGCTCTACCTCGTATCTTGATTCTGCCTTCGAGGCAGAGGCAACACATCCACTACAGTTATTGGAAACCTCCGAGGAGCAGCAACCGACTCCACTGAGCAAAAGTCGCGAAACGAGTGTGCTGGCATCATTCTGTATTTTCGGTGCGCGTGTGTGTATTGTACGGTATCTAACCAAGGACGCCATTGCGCGCAAACAGCAGGCTCGATCGTCAGACCGCTAAGCGCCAACCCTTGTGCGGGCGAGGGAACCACCCCAAAGGTGCCGCGTGATCGCCTGCCAGTCCGTGGCAGATCCCACGGGGCAGCGGGCGTCGTCGTTGGAGGGACGCGCAATCTGTCATCGGGGCGTTTCCTCCCTGAGGCCGGTGTTTATTTAGCGGCTTCAGCGGCGAGTCTCAATCTCGCCGCCGCCGAGCGACCAGCGCTTTCTTGCGCCACGTTCAGCCGGCTTGACAGTGAGGCCAGAGGGGAGGTCGGGTGTGGAGACGTTCGCTTCCTGTTTCAAGTGACCGACCGGAGGCCTGTCTCAACTGTGTGTCGATTCACGCTCTGATAAACGCGGCTCTCGTCAGATTCCTCCATTCGGTCTACTGTTTAGCGTACTTCTTTCGCAATCGTCTGCTGCTGCAACTGCGCTGTGCGGAAGCTGAAAATGGTGGTCTTCAGTTTGTCAATCAACTTGTTTCGTTCGGAGGTTTTGCTCTCTTTTTCCTTCTGTTTAATTGAATTCAGTGGGATCTCAAAAAACTACGAGTATACCATGCCCACATTGACCCTCTTTCTTCACTTTGTTACCTAAAATATGAATAATAATAAAAACGTGCAGAATAATGAACACATCACGCATCTATATGACGAAACACGTCACAAACAAGCGTAAATGTCTAAACCCAGCCTATTGTAAAATAACTTGTCTATACTCGGCGACAACTTTTCTTGGCACTAAAGGTTGAGCTACGCAGGCGGAGCTTCTGCACATGTAGCACTACGCGAAGTAATCCGTTTTGGCGTGCGTCTCGTAACGCTGTAGTAAGTGACGGGGGCGCACCAACAGCGTTTCAAGTAGACGCAGATGCCGCTCAGCGTTTGAGGTGCACGTAAAAAGGCGGGACTTATCCACTCGTTCGAAAACGTAAAACCATAAAAATAAAAAAATACGAATATCTTACAGGTGTCAGCTGCGTCCTGTCTCAAATAGCTCGACGTAGAAAATAAAGGCGGAACATTTATATTTTACGTTAAAAATACGGGCGCTACTTTGCAACTACCTTCAGTGGCGGTATAGGATACAAGTGATTTGGCTCCGTAGCTTTCCATTCAGTGCCAAGTTGTCGCCGAGTATAAAACTATGTTTTGCTGCGCAAGCGTGGGGCTTGCTTACGCCTTGTAGCCTTGGTAGTGCTGAACAGTAGCGGTAAAAGGAAGCATAGAAACAAAGTTGAGGACCGACAAGGACCTCGCTTTCCCTTGTTTATCGTTTAGTTGCGCTATTTACTACATGAATCCACTAATTACCGTTTCGTTGTTTCAACTCGTCCATAGGTGTTCTCGGTGTAATCACGTGCGCGTGTGGTTATCTAGCAATGCTCATACCTGTTGCGCAATAGTCATGGCGGAAATAAATAAAACTGTATACCAGTAGCATTGACTCCTTCACTGTTTACTTTTCTTCATGGTGCCGTGCTTCAACCACGACGTGTGAAAATTCAGCTGTTTCAAGCCTTACCCTAGCTTAAATCCTTCTCTATGACCTTCTGACTATTGCGCAGAGTACATGGCTAAATAACCAGCCTTGACATGCCGACCTATTTCATTTGTAGAAGGCCCTCATGGCAGCTTAAATCATGTGACGCATGTCAAAGTCGACAGCAGCAGAAAAATGCTCTAACTCGTCTTTACAGGTGTCATAACCATCTCTCTTTGCGTGGCCATAAAATCTATTACTGAACACCGGTAGCCACGTGGCCGTCGTCACATTACACAGGTATGCATCGAAGATGAAAATAGGTATCGCGATGCCAAAGCTGAGTGATTATGTGTGGTGCTCTCTGCAAGCTTGCGGTGGTTCAAGTCTAGTGGAGCGCATACTAAATACTAACGGTTGGCCTGTGTGCAAGTTGCGCCTTGGTATCGCCCGACACCTGTAACGAATAAATGTTTTTGTCAATCGCAAGGTGTCTGGCCTACACAAAAAAACTGATCAACACCCTTCCGTTTTTTTCCATTATCTTCTTTTTCATTCAATTCGTCTCATACGTTGCTGTTTCGGGCAGCAACATACGGGGCGAGTTGCCAGAAGTTGCCAACATGCAAGAAGGTGAAAGTGATATCCGTGGCATAATTTCGACGAAGGAACGGCTGTCGTTTTAGCTTCTTCCGGTGTCTGACCTGCACTTGATCGTTGATGACTTTGACTTCCGAAATCGAAGTGCATATCTCATGGGTATATCGCTTTGTTTTCTTTTTACTGTTTTGATGGATCACACACGATGGCGACAAGCGACAATGACGAGTGCAAACGTAACGCGCGCTATTAGTAATAAAATATTTTACTTTATTACGTGCTTAAGAGGCGCGTTTGACGCACGAAAGGCTTCACACACAAAGCTGAATGAAGGGTGTTTCACGTAGAAGGAACGAACTATTAAGAGGTGGTTTACCGCAACTGAATGAAACCAACTCTATATGCATTGACGTGTCATAAGCGCTCGATATTTTTTTATATTGTCTCTGTCTTGTTACATAGCTAAGCTCACTTGAATACAACCTTCATTATTCAGTTTAGGCTAAGTGAGTTTCCTGACATTGTAGAGGGCATTTCAAACCACCTGATTCAAGTTTTTGTAGCAACGTACAACATTCAGAAGAATGATTGGTTCCAGCGTTTAGGAATATATATATATCCGTAGGGAAGAAGACGTACGTACGAAGTGATGTTAATGACGTTTCGGCCGCGGGTCCGGCCTTCATAATATATATATATATATATATATATATATATATATCTTGTAAGATGGCGTCGAGAACACTCGAGACTCTCCTTTTATTGACCCGAGTATGTGCCCCACAACCTAAACTTGACTGGTGATGATGAGTATTTACAGATGAAAATATGGGACGCATTAATAATGCTCACACTTATTTTCCCCGCGCACTTGAGCGGCCGGCCCGGCCGAGACTTAGGCGGGAAAGGTACGGCGCACAAAGGGTTTAAGACGTGAAACGTGGACAATCTCGGAGGCACGGTAACGACGGTCCGAGGAACCCTCGACGGGAGTGACAAGGTAATTGACCGGAGATGTTCTTTCACAAACAACGTAAGGTCCTAGAAAGCGAGACTGAAACTTTTCACACAATCCGGGTGTGCGAACAGGCGTCCAAAGTAATACTTCATCTCCAGGACGGAAGGTGACGTCTCGACGAAAGCTGTCATAGCGTTGCTTGCGGTCTTCTTGACTGGCCTGCGTGTTGAGTTGAGCACGTTGACGTGCCTCAGCAAGCCTTGAGACGAAATCTTCTGGCGTAGTCGTCGACGTTTTTGCCATTACATTGAAGAAAGAGGCGTCAATGGTGAATGTCGGCGCACGACCATAGACGAGGAAGAAAGGTGAATACCCGGTGGTTCGTTGAACAGCGGTGTTGTGTGCAAATGTTACGAACGGCAAGATTTTGTCCCAATTATCGTGGTTCGGTCCGATGTACATGGATATCATGTCGATTAGAGTCCGGTGGAATCGCTCTGTCAGCCCATTTGTCTGCGGGTGGTAAGCGGATGTGGTCTTATGAAGTGTGCCACAAGTTTTTAGAATTTCGTCAAGAATTGTCGACATGAAGGCCTTGCCCCGGTCACTCAACAACGTGCGAGGTGCACCATGACGCAACACAATGGCTTCTAAAAAGAAGGCGGCAACGTCTGAGGCGGAGCTAGTGCGTAGAGGAGCGGTCTCCGCGTATCGTGTGAGGTGGTCGATGGCTGTGACGATCCAGCGGTGGCCCGCTGGCGTTACGGGAAGTGGCCCGACGAGGTCTATTCCGACAGCGGCAAAAGGTGTGTCGGGACATGGAATGGGTTGTAATAAGCCAGCAGGAGCTGAAGTTGGTCGTTTCCGGCGTTGACAAAGTGCGCAAGAAGCGACATAATTAGCCACAAAGGTAGAAAGACCGGGCCAGAAGAAACGGCTCCTAACGCGGTTGTAGGTCTTTTGAAATCCCAAGTGTCCAGCTGATGGGTCGTCGTGCAATGCTTCGAGAACTTGTTTTCGCAGCGAACGGGGAAGTACTGGCACCCACCGATGCCCATCCGCATTGTAAGTATAGTGCTGCAGGACATTGTTCTCTAGCTTGAACAGCCGTAGCTGACGACGTAGTCTGGCATTAGGTGGAGAAGGCGAGCCATTCAAGTATCCGATGATGCGGTTACAGTAGGGGTCGTCACGTTGGTACGCGGCAAACTGGGCGCTGTTGTTTAAAGGTAGCGACCCAGCAACTGCCAGGGGTGATAACGTGAGTGAACAGGAAGCCGCTTGATCACCTGAGGGGCATTCGGGATGCGTGGTTGGAGATGAAAGTGGCAGAGGGCAGCGAGAGAGAGCGTCAGCATCCTGATGCTGTTTGCCGGACCTGTACACAACGTCAAAAGTGTACTCTTGCAAACGCAGTATCCAGCGACCGAGGCGCCCAGACAAATTCTTCAGCGAGGACAACCAGCATAAGGCATGGTGGTCGGTAACCACAGTAAAGTGGCGTCCATACAGATAAGGTCGAAATTTCTGGATGGCCCAAACGACAGCGAGACATTCCTGCTCTGTTATCGAGTAGTTCTGCTCTGCTGGTGTTAGTGCGCGGCTGGCATACGCAACTACTCTCTCACGTGAAGTGTCGTCGCGCTGGAGGAGGACAGCACCGATTCCGTGGCCGCTGGCATCTGTGTGCAGGAAAGTGGGTGCACTCTCATCGAAGTGACGGAGGACGGGGTCTGATGTCAAAGCACGCTTAAGGGCTTGGAAAGCACGCTCGCACTCGTCAGTCCACGTGAAATCCGCCCCTGACGTCAGAAGCTTGTGTAACGGCCCCGCAATGGCAGCAAAGTGACGGATGAAGCGGCGGAAGTAAGACGCCAGGCCGACGAAACTTCGCAATTGTTTTTGATTGCGCGGACGTGGAAAACTAATTACGGCAGCAACCTTGTCGGGGTCGGGTCGAACGCCGTCTTTGCTGACAAGGTGACCCAATACTTTGATGCTTGTGCTGGCGAAGTGGCACTTTTTTGTATTGAGCTGTAGGCCAGCGTTCGAAATGCACGTTAAAACTTCGTCCAAACGCTTAAGGTGCTGAGAAAAAGTAGAAGAATAAATGACGATGTCGTCTAAATAACATAAACAGGTTTTCCATTTGAGACCACGTAAGACAGTATCTATCATGCGCTCAAATGTTGCTGGAGCGTTGCATAAGCCAAAGGGCATGACGTTAAATTCGTAAAGCCCGTCAGGCGTCGCAAACGCTGTTTTCTCCTTGTCTGCTTCGCGCATAGGTATTTGCCAATACCCGCATCGGAGGTCGAGGCTGGAGAAATATTCTGCGCCTTGTAGGGAGTCCAGGGCATCATCTATGCGTGGCAACGGATATACGTCTTTTTTCGTGATCTTATTGAGCGCTCTGTAATCAACACAAAAGCGGACAGAGCCATCCTTTTTCCGGACCAACACCACAGGAGACGACCAGGAGCTGGATGAAGGTCGAATAACATCCCGTTTGAGCATGTCGGCGACGTTTTTCTCGATAATTTGCCGTTCAGCCGAAGAGAGACGGTATGGGCGGCGGCGTACAATGGAGCTGCCTTCGGTTTCGACGCTGTGCTCTGCAACGGAGGTGCGGCCCAGAACTTTGCAATGTACATCAAACGAAAGGCTGTGCTTTTGGAGAAGGTCTAAGAGGTCTCTCTTTTGCTCGGCAGTGAGGTGAGGACTTATGGTGTCATTTAAGGTAACAGTGGTAGCCTTGATATCAGTAGTAACAGACAAAGGCGGTGATTCTGCGTGAAGGGGCAGCAGTGAAAAGGACTCACTGTCAGCGAAGCAGCTCACAGCAGTGCCCTGGGGCAGCATCACTGGCGAAGAAGTTGGATTCAAGGCGGTGACCAATGCTTTACCGTCGTTAAACCGCACAAGGCCGGGTGCTATGGTAAGCCCCGCAGGTTTCGAGCGAACTGATGGAGCTATGAACACGTCACCATTAACTATAGTATCCGAAGCGATCGTTAGAAGTTGTTCATCTCCTGGCGAAATGAAACAATCAGTAGCAGCAATGAAACGGAAGCTGTATGGATCGACATCCGATGAACTCTCAGTAGCTGACATTCGAATGACTCGCTGACGACACGATATGAAAGCTGATGCCGAAGAAAGGAAGTCCCATCCTAAAATTACTGTGTGAGTGCACAAAGGAAGTACAAGAAACTGAATGTGGTGAATGATGCCATCTATGAAAACACGGACTGTGCAAACACTTGAAGGCTGAATAGGGACTCCATTTGCGCAACGAAGAGGAGGACCATCGTAGGGCGTCCTAACTTTTTTCAAGCGGGCACAAAAGTCTGCACGAATTACGGAATGTGATGCGCCTGTGTCCACCAGTGCCTCTGTCTGTATACCTTCAACATACACCAATAAAACATTCGATGGGCGGTCCGGAGGAGTTTGACGCAGTTCGAAAGATGCAGCTTTCCCTCCCGAAGCTGCACTGTTCAGTTTTCCAGTTGGCGGTCGGGAATTGAAGTAGAAGGTCGGAGAGGAGAAGAAGAACGCCGCATCGGTGAAGGTGAGCGACGACGTGAGAACCGGGAACTGCCAACTGGGTCAAAGTTCTGCGGAGACGGCGACCGACGTGTGCTGTTCGGATACAGCCGACGATAGGGTGGTCCAGTCGCGTAGAAGTCGTCCCGTTCAAAGTTATCGTAGCCTCGACGTTCGTCTTGCTGACGGCGTCGGCAAAACCTTGAAATATGACCACGGATGCCGCAATAGAAGCAAGTCGGCCGCGAACTGCGCCATGCGTTGTAAGGCTGGGAAGATGGTCGCGGTGCGAGTGAGTTGAGCGAACCATGCACTTCGGGCGCTGGTAACTGCATTGGGCTTTGCTGGGGTGCAGGCGTCCTAGCAGCAACCTGAGCATACGTTGGCATGGCCACAGGATATGAGCTCGGGACAGGTGTGACAGTCATCGAGGCCAGGCTCTGGTGGGGCGTAGGTGTCGTTGCAGCAACGTGAGCATAACTGGGCATGGGATGTGAACTCGGAGCTGGTGTACTAGTCATTAAGGTCAGTTCCTCCCTCACGACGTCGCGCAAACTAGTGGCGGGTGGCGTCGTTCGGATATCGAGGTGGCGAGGTGAAGCCTGTGCGTGAAGTTCCTCGCGGATGATAGAGCGAATCAGTGCACGCAGCTCTGTTGTATCTTGACTTGAGCTCAGCTCAGACATATCAGGTTGTACCCGAGTGGTCTGAAGCTCCTCAAGGCGCTGACAGGTAGTGACAACATCGGCTACGGTTTGAGGATTTTGCACCACAAGCGCATTAAAAGCGACAGTCGAAATTCCTTTTAGCAGGTGGCGCACACGGTCGTTTTCCGCCATATTGTTGTCGATGCGGCGGCAAAGGGCGAGAACATCTTCGATGTAAGAAGTGTAAGACTCGCCAGGGCGTTGAACACGTGCGCTAAGCCTCTTTTTGGCGATATCCGACCGTACTGACGGGTTGGCGAAAATCTGGCGGAGCTGACGTGTAAAGGCGGGCCATGTTGGAAAATCTGTGGCGTGGTTGAAAAACCACGTTTTTGCGACGCCGCTCAGGTAGAATGCAACGTGGGTGAGTTTCGCAGGCTCATCCCAGTTGTTGATAACACTCACGCGGTCATACTCCTCTAGCCAGTCTTCAACGTCTTCACCCGGAAGCCCTGCGAACAGCGGAGGATCCTTTTGAGGGCTGGTGACCAGGTGAGAAGGGTTTCTTGCCGGTGGGAGCGGTGGCGAAGCTGGCACGCTGGACTGGGCGGCTTGCGACATTACCGGACCCAGGTCGTTTAAGCGGCGGCCTGAACGGAGCTCCAGGGATGTTTCTAGAAGACGCTGGGGTGTCCGAGAACGCGAGAGGACGCAGGAACCAGGCAGCACTCTCCACCACTTGTAAGATGGCGTCGAGAACACTCGAGACTCTCCTTTTATTGACCCGAGTATGTGCCCCACAACCTAAACTTGACTGGTGATGATGAGTATTTACAGATGAAAATATGGGACGCATTAATAATGCTCACAATATATATATATATATATAGAAGAATAACTTCGGTTGCCGCAAGGTTATAAATATGAAAGTAGATGCGCTTTCACATAACAACTGTTTATTGTGCCGACGTTTCGACAGGAACCCTGTCTTTTTCAAGGCATAATACTATTTACACATGTTCCGTGCCTTTTTATATCCTGTCGAGACAGGAGGGGAGGGGTCAAATGAGAAAGAGAGAGAGAAAAAAAAGAGGAAGGAAGAAACAGCGAAACGGGAGGACAAACAATAAATAAAATATAGAAAATCTAGGAGAAGAAGCAAGACCGACATGGCGTAATTAGAAAGGGGCAGCTTTTCAACAGAGTAGGGCAGAGGTAGATGAGGAGTGTCATCATTGTCAACAATACCTCCCCCGCACCCACACTTCCCCAAGTGGGCAGGGAGCCGCCGTTTTTGTATTTCACCTTTCCGTGTAGTCCGCTGGCGGCTCGTTCCTCTTTGAAGTGTATGACAAGTTAATGGGGAGGGCTTAAGCGCTTTAAGTGCATGCTGGTGGCATCGGGAGTAGCGAAAAAGCCGGTGAATGAGGCACTGCCATCGATATTCATTATATGCATTGGTTCCTTGTCAGTGAAGGAACAGAATGTGCGTTAAAGGATTAACGAAGGAAAAAAAAAGAAGAACAGGGGGGGGGGAGAGAGACTGTACAACTCCGGGATAGTCACCACACAGTTGAGGCGCACTGGGAAGATATGCGCGCATGTAGGAAAAAGTTAACGAAACCACCTAGCTGTCAGCTCCTTGTCAGTGAAGGAACAGAATGTGCGTTGAAGCTTGACGAAGAAAAAAAGAAAAAAAAGCAAAAAAAGGGGGGGGGGGACCGTACGACCTCCGGGACCACTTATCTGTGCGTTCCGGCTGTGCTTGATGAGGCAAATCGTTTCTATGTTGTCAGATGCATAGGCCAAAAGCTTCGTTAGCGGGTAATATTATTGTCGTAATGAAACCGGACTGATTAGAGAGAAGCGTTTGCGTCTTTTAGCGGTCGTAACGCAGACAGAGTGCCTGGGTGTTCATTTATTCCGTATTTTATCGTGTTAAATTTGTAGATAAAATAAGATTCCCGTTGTTCCCGTTCTCTGATTGTTCGAAAGTTGTTTTCTAGTAGTGTAACCCTGATGTCATCAAAGCTGTGGTCTTTTAATGTGCAGTGTTTTGAAAGTGGAAGGCCTGGAAGAGATCGTACATGTGCCCGATGGTTGTTGAATCTAATTCTAAACGGAGTGTCTGTCTGGCCCACGTATTGCTTGTTACATACCCCACATTCCAAGAGGTATATGACATTGTCTGAGTCACAGTCTAGTGCACCTCTTATCCTGTGCTTAAAATCCGAGTGGGTGCTTTTCGCCACTGTCGTTGTCTGCATGTGTTTGCATACCCTGCATCTGCTTTTTCCGCAAGGTTGACACCCAATTTGAGGTTTCACACCTATCTTTGAATTTATTAAATGATCCTTTATATTTTTCGGCCTTCTGTATACAACACAAGGAGGAGAAGTGAAAATTTTGGATAGTCGCACGCTCTGTTCCAATATGTTAAAGTGTTTTCTTAGGACCTTGTTTATGTTCGGTGGGTTGCTCGTGAAAGTTAATAGCAAGTTTTTGTTGCGGTGTTGGTCGGCGTTTCTCTGGTGGTTGAGAAGAATCTGGCGGTCCAGATTTTCAGCTTTTTTGATGGCGTCATCGATGATAGCTGGTGGGTATTCTTGATTAAGGAGTACTTCGCGCATATGTGTGCTGTTTTTGTGGAAGTCCTCGGTGCGGGAGCAGATTCGTCGAAATCTGTGTGCTTGGGAATAGGGAATGCTGGTCTTGCAATGTCGCGGGTGGCAGCTTTTGAAGTGCAGGTATTGTTGCCTGTCTGTAGGTTTTCTGTATACGTTAGTTACCAACGCACCATCGTCAACTCGAATGAGTACATCAAGAAAGTTTATTTCAGTGTTAGAGTAGGTGTGTGTAAAATAAATGCTGGGGTGTACCTGGTTGAATGCCTGTATGAATTTGAGGAGCTCGTTTTCCGAATGTGTCCAAATTATGAATATATCATCTAGGTACCGTTTATAGAGTAATGGTTTGATATTACAAGATGAAAGAAAATTGGACTCTATGTGGTGCATGAATATGTTGGCGTAGTTTGGGGCCATTCTTGTACCCATTGCCGTACCGCTGATTTGAAGATAGTACTGGTTGTTAAATTCAAAGCTGTTCAACTCGAGTACAAGTCTTGTGAAGATTTCAATTACTTTTTTGCTTGGATAAGCGACAGGGTTGTGTGTGCCATACGATTCAACAAGTGCCCTTACACCATCGTCATGTGGGATATTTGTGTAGAGTGAGCTAACATCCAATGTTATGAGAAATGCACCGTCTGGAATTTTCACGTCTGCTATTTCCCGAAGGAAGTGGTTTGTGTCACGCAAGAAGGACTCATGTGTGGGTGGTATGTCTTTGATTAAAGAATCAATATAACTGGAAATGGGTTCCGTTAACGTTCCCGTGCCTGATATAATGGGTCTGCCAGGGTTATTCTCTTTATGAATCTTCGGCAGCACGTAAAAACGACCAGGCGCCGAATGTACCGTAATAAGTGCCTTTTTAAGCTTTGAATTAATGGCGCCTTCACGTGTGAGATTCTCTAGGGTTGTTACAATGATTTTTTTGTGCTCCGTGGTAGGGTCAAAGTCGAGGTGTTTGTAGAATTGTTTGTTATTTAGTTGTCGCTTGCCTTCCTCAATGTAGTCCGATCTATTCAGAACAACAATCGCGCCTCCTTTGTCTGCTGGTTTGATGACGAGATCTTCGCAGTTGCTCAACGTGAGTAGTGCCTCTTTTTCTCTTTTTGATATGTTATTCATGCTTGGTTTGTGCACTTTGTACGCATGTATAACATCTTTTTGAACCGCGTCTATATAGAGATCCAGATGTCGATCTCTGTTGGCGTCTGGGGTCCATTGCCGTCCAATTACCCCACGAAAAAGTGCGTTATCTTTTTCGGGTTTATCAAAGAAATATTCCTCCAATCTTAAATTTCGTGCGAAGTTGTCTAGGTCTTTTAGGAGCGTGAATTCATCATACCTTCCGTTGCCAGGGCAGAATGTAAGTCCGCGTGATAGTATACTCAATTCTTCTTTGCTAAGTTCTTTGTCGGAAAGGTTAATAACGTTTGGCTCTTTGGGGTGTGGTGGCAAATTTTTTTGAACCACACCCCAAAGAGCCAAACGTTATTAACCTTTGCGACAAAGAACTTAGCAAAGAAGAATTGAGTATACTATCACGCGGACTTACATTCTGCCCTGGCAACGGAAGGTATGATGAATTCACGCTCCTAAAAGACCTAGACAACTTCGCACGAAATTTAAGATTGGAGGAATATTTCTTTGATAAACCCGAAAAAGATAACGCACTTTTTCGTGGGGTAATTGGACGGCAATGGACCCCAGACGCCAACAGAGATCGACATCTGGATCTCTATATAGACGCGGTTCAAAAAGATGTTATACATGCGTACAAAGTGCACAAACCAAGCATGAATAACATATCAAAAAGAGAAAAAGAGGCACTACTCACGTTGAGCAACTGCGAAGATCTCGTCATCAAACCAGCAGACAAAGGAGGCGCGATTGTTGTTCTGAATAGATCGGACTACATTGAGGAAGGCAAGCGACAACTAAATAACAAACAATTCTACAAACACCTCGACTTTGACCCTACCACGGAGCACGAAAAAATCATTGTAACAACCCTAGAGAATCTCACACGTGAAGGCGCCATTAATTCAAAGCTTAAAAAGGCACTTATTACGGTACATTCGGCGCCTGGTCGTTTTTACATGCTGCCGAAGATTCATAAAGAGAATAACCCTGGCAGACCCATTATATCAGGCACGGGAACGTTAACGGAACCCATTTCCAGTTATATTGATTCTTTAATCAAAGACATACCACCCACACATGAGTCCTTCTTGCGTGACACAAACCACTTCCTTCGGGAAATAGCAGACGTGAAAATTCCAGACGGTGCATTTCTCGTAACATTGGATGTTAGCTCACTCTACACAAATACCCCACATGACGATGGTGTAAGGGCACTTGTTGAATCGTATGGCACACACAACCCTGTCGCTTATCCAAGCAAAAAAGTAATTGAAATCTTCACAAGACTTGTACTCGAGTTGAACAGCTTTGAATTTAACAACCAGTACTATCTTCAAATCAGCGGTACGGCAATGGGTACAAGAATGGCCCCAAACTACGCCAACATATTCATGCACCACATAGAGTCCAATTTTCTTTCATCTTGTAATATCAAACCATTACTCTATAAACGGTACCTAGATGATATATTCATAATTTGGACACATTCGGAAAACGAGCTCCTCAAATTCATACAGGCATTCAACCAGGTACACCCCAGCATTTATTTTACACACACCTACTCTAACACTGAAATAAACTTTCTTGATGTACTCATTCGAGTTGACGATGGTGCGTTGGTAACTAACGTATACAGAAAACCTACAGACAGGCAACAATACCTGCACTTCAAAAGCTGCCACCCGCGACATTGCAAGACCAGCATTCCCTATTCCCAAGCACACAGATTTCGACGAATCTGCTCCCGCACCGAGGACTTCCACAAAAACAGCACACATATGCGCGAAGTACTCCTTAATCAAGAATACCCACCAGCTATCATCGATGACGCCATCAAAAAAGCTGAAAATCTGGACCGCCAGATTCTTCTCAACCACCAGAGAAACGCCGACCAACACCGCAACAAAAACTTGCTATTAACTTTCACGAGCAACCCACCGAACATAAACAAGGTCCTAAGAAAACACTTTAACATATTGGAACAGAGCGTGCGACTATCCAAAATTTTCACTTCTCCTCCTTGTGTTGTATACAGAAGGCCGAAAAATATAAAGGATCATTTAATAAATTCAAAGATAGGTGTGAAACCTCAAATTGGGTGTCAACCTTGCGGAAAAAGCAGATGCAGGGTATGCAAACACATGCAGACAACGACAGTGGCGAAAAGCACCCACTCGGATTTTAAGCACAGGATAAGAGGTGCACTAGACTGTGACTCAGACAATGTCATATACCTCTTGGAATGTGGGGTATGTAACAAGCAATACGTGGGCCAGACAGACACTCCGTTTAGAATTAGATTCAACAACCATCGGGCACATGTACGATCTCTTCCAGGCCTTCCACTTTCAAAACACTGCACATTAAAAGACCACAGCTTTGATGACATCAGGGTTACACTACTAGAAAACAACTTTCGAACAATCAGAGAACGGGAACAACGGGAATCTTATTTTATCTACAAATTTAACACGATAAAATACGGAATAAATGAACACCCAGGCACTCTGTCTGCGTTACGACCGCTAAAAGACGCAAACGCTTCTCTCTAATCAGTCCGGTTTCATTACGACAATAATATTACCCGCTAACGAAGCTTTTGGCCTATGCATCTGACAACATAGAAACGATTTGCCTCATCAAGCACAGCCGGAACGCACAGATAAGTGGTCCCGGAGGTCGTACGGTCCCCCCCCCCCTTTTTTTTTGCTTTTTTTTCTTTTTTTCTTCGTCAAGCTTCAACGCACATTCTGTTCCTTCACTGACAAGGAGCTGACAGCTAGGTGGTTTCGTTAACTTTTTCCTACATGCGCGCATATCTTCCCAGTGCGCCTCAACTGTGTGGTGACTATCCCGGAGTTGTACAGTCTCTCTCCCCCCCCCCTGTTCTTCTTTTTTTTTTCCTTCGTTAATCCTTTAACGCACATTCTGTTCCTTCACTGACAAGGAACCAATGCATATAATGAATATCGATGGCAGTGCCTCATTCACCGGCTTTTTCGCTACTCCCGATGCCACCAGCATGCACTTAAAGCGCTTAAGCCCTCCCCATTAACTTGTCATACACTTCAAAGAGGAACGAGCCGCCAGCGGACTACACGGAAAGGTGAAATACAAAAACGGCGGCTCCCTGCCCACTTGGGGAAGTGTGGGTGCGGGGGAGGTATTGTTGACAATGATGACACTCCTCATCTACCTCTGCCCTACTCTGTTGAAAAGCTGCCCCTTTCTAATTACGCCATGTCGGTCTTGCTTCTTCTCCTAGATTTTCTATATTTTATTTATTGTTTGTCCTCCCGTTTCGCTGTTTCTTCCTTCCTCTTTTTTTTTCTCTCTCTCTTTCTCATTTGACCCCTCCCCTCCTGTCTCGACAGGATATAAAAAGGCACGGAACATGTGTAAATAGTATTATGCCTTGAAAAAGACAGGGTTCCTGTCGAAACGTCGGCACAATAAACAGTTGTTATGTGAAAGCGCATCTACTTTCCTATTTATATATATATATATATATATATATATATATATATATATATATATATACATATAGCATCGAACGCGTAATTCGAAGGTCGTAGGTTCGATTCCTGCTCACAGTTGGTAATTTTTTCATCCACTTTTCTTTCTTCTTATTTACATTCTATTGGTTTTAATAACTTCCCCTGTACATTCCTTGGCATTACTGTCTGTTAGATATCATTAATATTGTGTTAAAACACGGAAAAACGAGCCCTTATGTATACACTTCTTTCCCTGATTTTATATATATATATATCATAAGTTGGGAAGGCTACTATCACTCTCGTTGTGATGCTAAATTAAGGCAAATGGTGTTGGTCTACTTGTTGAAACATGTCCCTGCGCGTTGTCAATTACAGTACTGCAAACCCAAAGTAATAGCATATGACGCTAAGCGTGGCGCATGTTTTAGGCGAAATGGCCTGATCTCATCAGGTATCCTCGTACGGGCGGCATTAAGGCCGGGCTGTCCTGTCTCGATGAGCTGCCGAGCGCACGGCTGATGAACTTGGAAAGAGATGCAGTCACCCACCAGAAGCGAGCCGCCTCTTCATGTGCATGGAATGTGTGAGCGTGAGTGAGTCTGAAGCCCGTGGGCAAGCTTCTCCGGAAGAATGCTCCCAGAATAGGCTTTCAGGCGTTCATGTGGCGACGCTCACTGGCGTAAATGAGAACGGCTTAGTGTATGCATTGAGCAACTCGCATGCTTCCGATATTGCATGCGCTGACTGCTGACTTGTCCTTGCGTACCCTCATTTCTGCAACACGTGGTGTAAGAAGCCGTTGACCGGTAATATTTGCAGACAATCGGAGATCAGTTAAGATACCAGGCACGAGAACTGTGTCGTGCAATGGCTCTTGCACAAGGACGTTGTTTTTTGTTTTTGTTTTCATTACCTTCCTTGGCAATCAGTGGCATATGCGGGCCACGTCGCCATCTTTACCGTTCTCTTTATTATGAAATGTGTATAAGGAGAGGCTGTGCCAGTGAATGGCAACGGAGGTTTTTATAGCCTTGTATGCTGTAGTTCCCATCACAAGGTATGTGGTTAAGTGCTGTAGACATGTGCAAATGGACGAACACTCACATACCTATTGGTCCAGTTCTTCAATATCAGCAAGCGTCCACATAAATTAGTTCTCATGGCAGTGCACTCTGACAATTTATTTCATGGTGTCTGGAATGCAATGAAAAACAGTACAGATGGATCTTTGTCTAAGTACCTCAGTGAACAAGTCAAGAGGTGGTGACAGCGTCAGACGTGATGTGCTAAAGCGTTTGTTTGTCGTGCATGTCATGATCGCTTGCACGCTTAATTTATGGAGTTATGCGTGGACTCCTTTGAAGCACTATGCTGCTACCTTCAGCATTTGTGGAGAAACATTCATATGCAAAAGAAAAATAAAGGATCATCAAAATGAAAGACCCAGGAGACAACTTCATTCGAGCTCGATGAAAAGAAGCGTTACAACATCTTTCAATTAAGGAAGAAAACCTGTGTCTTAAATACAGTAAGCATACATATGAGTACCTATTCATCACTGCAAGGGTACCGCCTGCGGAGCGTAGACGTGCGTTTCTACATTTACTTTGTTTGTACCATCAGTTTTAGTTTTATTTTGAATATAGCTATTATCTAAGTAAGACGGCTAACTTCGGGTATCTCCGCCTATCGTTGCCTCTCCCTGTTTCAAGATGCCAAGATCTCTTTGTTGACAATGCGCTAACGTCAAACGGGACATCATGGGGTACAATCAACTTCTTGACATGTCATGTAGGACAATGACACTAATGTTGCGTAACAAGGGTTGCCATAGACTCCATGCGTTCTAACTGATTTCACGATTACTCACTCTTACTTGGCAAGCTAGCAACACTATACCCATCCGAATTTACCACTCATTTTGACGTTTTTGTACCAAGGCACATCGATGCAAGGAACCTTTTTGTCTTCTTCTTTCGTGTTTACTTGTTACGAACATGAATTGTCCAATAAACTGAGCGCATTTTGGGCGTACAACTTCTATATTGTAAAGCTTTGCATATTCTGCCATTTGGTTGTAGCAGAGGGTAAGAGAGTGACAGGGGGTTTTATTAAATGCTGGTCAGACTTTCCATGGAACACAGCTAGCATAGTATATGCACACTTTAGGGCTACAATGAAAGATGGCATGATATGGTCAGCTGAAATGCACTAGATCAGCTTTGTTAAGCTTGCCTCTTCAATATTACACTTCCAAGAAGGGCTTCCTGAACGCTGATCATTCGCAACGGTATATTCTGAAAGCCACCTACCACTTCACTCGTTACTGCGGTATGGTTTCTCTTTCCATTGTGTTTACGGTCCTAATAATAAGGACGTGCCCCGCCGTGGTGGTCTAGTGGCTAAGGTACTCGGCTGCTGACCCGCAGGTCGCGGTATCAAATCCCGGCTGTGGTGGCTGCATTTCCGACTGAGGCGGAAATGTTGTAGGCCCGTGTGCTCAGATTTGGGTGCACGTTAAAAATCCCAGGTGGTCGAAATTTCTGGAGCCCTCCACTACGGCGTCTCTCATAATCATATGGTGGTTTTGGGACGTTAAAACCCCACATATTATCATCAATAATAGGGACGTCAGTGGCTGACCTGTATCCGTTTTGGGAACGTCACAAACAACCAAACCTAACGTGTCGTGTTGTGCTTGTAATATCCGCACCGAATTAGTTGCGAACAAGATGTATTCAGGAAAACGTACTACAATAGTTATATTCGTAAGAACAAGGTCTCAGTAAATACCAATGCCGGACGTTTCACTAGCTGAGCCTTTCGGCCAACGGCAAAATATACCTATACAAAAAAAATTTTGCCAACTGGGCACCCATTTTCTAATTCCTCAATGTGCTTTTAAGACTAGGCCCGAAATGAAACCACCGGCGTGCCGTCATCATTTCCAAACGGCGTGTCCGATACTCTCCTCTTCCCTGTGTTGTCTCACTCTTTGCAGAGCTAGTGATGGGCGACATAGCCATGTCACGGGAGACGTACCGACGGCGAAGCCGGCTGGCCAAGCTCGGGGTCGGCTTCAACTTTACGCACAGGGGCCCCAGGATCCACAGCAAACGGTGAGTGTCACATACTTCTTCTCGCTCGCCCTTCGAGAGTACAGAGTAAGCTGAGAGGCTGAGCGGACCAGCAGGCTCAGCAGAAGAGCGGAGGGGCGAGTGGAGCCCAAGACAAAATGAAGAATGATTGGAGAGAGCGGAGCGCATTGCTGCGCCGCCTGTTGAATATGATTGAGGCTACTGTTGTTTAAGTGAAGGCTTTGTCTGGAGAAGGCTCGCACGCTGGTCCGCTGCGCATGCTCCACTGAGGGGACGGAATGAGTGGAGGAGTGGTTTGCTCCGTAACCGGGGTTGGCACTAGTGGCCCCTTTTTGTTAAATTGGCGAATCTGGAAGGCCCGTGGTGACCTGAAATTACACATGGCGACATGGTGAAGTTTTGGCGATTTTAGGGTTCAGTCTCGGATGCATTGTATACTCAGTGTCTTGAAAAGAATGAGTGACGCCATTGTTTCAATTTTTGGTAGTTTTAGACTCTCCCGTAGAAGGCACAATTTAGTGCATTGGTCCTGTTTCTCGTGTGTATCTCCTAATTCATCTAGATCCTAGAGGCTCTGGTGCCTGCGTCCGCAAACCCCCACAAAAATTTATGCAGTGTACTGCTTCGCGAAGCGGTGGTGTTATACTGCGTTTCTTCGAGCCTTTAAGAGCTTTCAGTTCCTTGGGAGTGCCACTTCTGAAGTGACTAGTTGATAATGCGTGTTCCGACCACAGCTCCAACTATCCTGAATAGCTTGTCGACTACTTCTCTGCTGTAGTACCCCCTAATTTGGTGCGTAGAGTATAAATATGTTATTAGGGACTTTTAGCTGACCGAATCTTCCTTCTCGCTTTGCGCAGCCAGTCGATGGTCACGCCACTGCGCATGTGCTATACGGTCAGGCGCTGAGCCTGTGGGCAGACCGTCGTAGTGAGTGAATAATCACGTATGACTATTCAGATGGCAGTAATCAATGCAGAAGCGCCACGTGTCATCTTTTTATTTACCGAGTACAACGGGGGGTGTAAAAGGGCTCGGGGAGTGTTCAATAATCTTTTTGGCTAGCATTTAGGCGACTTCTGGCGCAATTACTTTACGCTAGATTGAACACTCGGTGTATGAGACCAGAACTCAGCCTGACAGCAGGTTCGTTCATCAGGCAGCCCGTGCTACTTATTTAATTCAGTCAGTCGCGTCTATAACACACTCCGGGCAACGCCTCTCAGCTGAACGAGCGATAATACCTGGAACACTCGTGCGACACCTCTTAAGCTTATCATGCGTGGCGCGCGAGTACCGCGCAATGTATGGTTGACGGTGAATGGAAAGAGGCTCACCTGTCTTAATGCGGTGGCTTACGAGTGAATTCTGGCCAAGTGGACGGCTGTGGATGTCGAGTATGTTGCGGTATGAACCCAGACGGTGGCATAGCGCGGCTGACTGCTAAGGTTTGAGGTCCGAGGCGATCATGGAGCGTAAGGTTGCATCGAAGCACGTGGTATCCTGCGGGTGACATGCGTGATCGGGACATTCGTCTGACGCAAAACTGGTGATGTGGTCGTCTACTAAGGGTCTCAACGTGGCGACCAAAATTCGTTGAGGCACCACTTGCTTCGTAAGACCGAAATTGATAACAGGTAAATATGTTTGGTTAGAAGCGATGGTTACGACGCAGTGTGGCCCTGTGAAGTCACGCGTCAGGAGAACGTCACGTATGGGCGTCACAATATAATCACCGTCAAGCACTGGAAAGGTTGCTGCGAATTCCACAGATGTGAGATCTTTAGGTGGTATCCGGAGGAAGTCAGTGGTACAGAGCCAATGCGGGAGTTTGAGGCGAGAATCTCGAGTAAGAGGAAGCTCTATAGACAGGGAGCATCACCGGCGGGGCAGTCTATCAGGGCAGAGTGCCTCGATAGGAAGTCCATCCCGCAGACCACGTCGTGAGGGCGATTTTCGAGCACCGCAAATAAAACGGGAACATGGCACCCGGCAATGCTAACATAAGCGGTACACATTCAATAGAAGGCCACAGCTTCACGATCAGGCACACAGATGGCTTTAGTAGCAGCAGGCGTGAGGACTTTTTTGAGTAGGCGACTCAGATAAACTCGCATTATGGACACTTGAACTATATAGTATCGACTACCCCGTCGAAGAAAGACTGTTTACATACACCTCAATCAAGGTATTATTAGTAGGAAGCGTCAATGGATGATTTGAGTCAGTAAAAATTGATGCAGCAGTAGTATGCACTATACTCTACAACTACGCTTACGTGAACCCATTGACAAAAAGTTCGACTTTTGTGATAAAATTTTGAGCTTGTATTTAGAAAAGTGACCAGCGCTAAATATTTTTGTAGGTGAATATTTTTCCCAATAACAATGAGCGACATCTCGCTATAGCGAAGCCACCTATTTATAGGAAAAGCGCACTCAATAAAGTGATGTTTTGGGAATTCGGTCCCTGGAGACTGGCTTCACAAGAAAGTGGGCGCTGCAGACCGGGCCGCAGGAAATATGAGGCGCGCTGAGTCGGCCAAGGTGTCGTCTGGTTTGCATCTCCACTTGGCCAGATTCGGGCCGTTACAATCCTGTTTTGAGTTTCGCGATTTTGGTTTGGGCTGATTCAAACGATTTTATACGAAAGACATTTCTTCGCACGTGCAGGCGGCGACATCGGCACCGGGAGCGCGCGGGCAAGAACCGCCGACGAGTCCGCGCCGCCACTGCGAGGCCCGAGAGGCTCTGGGACCACGCCGTCATCCCATATGAGATTGAGTCCAACTTCAGCGGTGAGTTTTTCGGCGTTTTTTTTCTGTTCCTCGACACAACGATTGACCTTATAGACCGCGGCCGTGATGCCGCTGCATGAACAATAATTTTAAAGAACCTAAAGGGGCCCTCTAACGCTTGAAAACATCGGTGCCGACTGCATAACTCGTAGTGGCGCTCGCCAGAACTACTGCGAGCGGAAATGACGCTGGAAGGTTGCCGCCAAATGATTGGTTAAATGTAACGTTATATGGGATCGCGGTATTACATCAAATTAGGGATTACTATTGGATTTGTTTTTTATTATCATGATTTTTCACTCAAAGCGACAGAGAATAAAACTTTTGGACTTTTCCAGCTTGAAAACTGCAAAGGTCGTCAAAGAATGTGCCGAACGCCATGTGCTGGAGGAAACGCGCTATCGACACTCCGGGTGCCGTTATTTGAAAAAAATAAAAAGTAAAAAATGTAAGAGTTGATAAATTTGCGTCATTGCAAAAATAAAGATCAGTAAAGCTCGAAAAAAATAAAGAAGCGTTCGCGAGCTGGCTCGTTTCGCACGTGTCGTTCCCTCTTCAAGTACCACATGTTTGTTACCATCGCAACAGCGTCCTTAATACGCTGGACGTAACAGGCAACATGTCATGCGAGCTCCCAGTGTGGTAGGGCTTTCAGCTCATTTCGTTGGGCAACCTTCCTATGTCAGAGGTCGATAGAAACGCAGTATAAGGTGAGTTTGCCAAAGTCGTGTATAGGGTAAGCATTTATTTCACTGTATTTTGGTATCTCTACGCTGAATAACTTTGCGCTGTTTGGCTCTATCGCTGCCGTTCTTCTGGCACTGGTCTATTAGGCCGTCAGTGTACACAACCAACTACGAAAAACATGTAAATAATGAAGTCATGAAGAGTGTTAGAGGACACCTTTAAATATATCTATGAGCCACCATGTTGTGCCTCAAACTTGCCTAGAACTAACTTGCGAGGGCTTCCACAAAGTATACATAAAAAAACATTGCTGAATGCTCTACACCTAGAAGGTATACTCTTGAGGTGATGCTGGATATTCTATTGTGGCAAGTTTGGTAATTATTCTTAACGTGGGAAGGATTTTTACCGTGCCGCACTCATGGCTTGGGCTACAACAATCTTTCTAACAGGTTCTTTGCTATGCCTGGCTAAAACAGTAAATTCTGAGGGTGGCGTTGCCTTAGCCAGGCAAAGAGAAAAACTGATAGATTTTAGAGGCAGCCAAAACTCAGAGCCTTGGTGAAAAAAGTGTAAGCAGGTCTTCCATTTCCCTCTCTAATATGTATATGGGCTACCTACGGCACATACCCTTTCAGTAGTTTTAGTCCATGCTTTACAATGTTCTTAAATTTCATTTTAGTTTTTAACGTGTTATATCTCTTTTTATGTTTTGTGTGTGTGCTCCCTTGACTTCTCTAGCTTTACTGTGTTTGCCTCAGTTGGGTTTAGGATCAGTTATATATTTTCACTTCTTTTATATCGAGGGCGTACTTTGTGGAGTAGGAATTTCAGACTGCGTGGTTAGGTTCGGGTGAATGTCTTTTTGGCAAGCAGTGCTCACGTAGCTTTCACCGCTTCTTTTCTTCAAGTTATCTTTCGGTTGTTTAGACGCGTGTCTACAACAAGGCCCTGCTATCCTTATAAGAAATAAGTTAAGAGTTCAGCGCTGTGTGTGTGTGTGTTCTTCATAGACGTTTCGTCCCTTATGCGCTGATAAATCTACGCCCCACCGCGGTGGGCTAGTGGCTATGGTACTCGGCTGCTGACCCGCAGGTCGCGGGTTCGTATCCCGGCTACGGCGGCTGCATTTCCGATGGAGGCGGAAACGTTGTAGGCCCGTGTTCTCGGATTTCAGTGCACGTTAAAGAACCCCAGTTTTCCGAAATTTTCGGAGCCCTCCACTATGGCGTCTCTCATAATCAGATCTTGGTTTTTGGACGGTAAACCCCACATATCAATCAATCAAATCAGCGCTGAAAAATCTACGTCAGGCAACTGACAACTAGTCGATTTAAAACGATGTACACAATGCTCACAACCTTTTTTATTTGAACTGTCACGCCCGCAGTGACGTATATAAGTGAGGCGAGAGAGAACGTATTTACTGTGTCATGTCACTTTCCGTCAACGGTGTAAGTTGCGCATAAACAGTGACCCATTCGGTTCGAAACGGGCTTTAAATATTGATTTGGCGAGGACATAATTTTCTTTGTATCTGAAAGTCACTTGCTCTAAAACTTCGAAAAAAATAACGTGTGTCGTGTAATGAAAAGGGGAGACAGAGTTTCAAGGTTTAACACCGGCTGACTGCGCTGTGCAGAGGCAATTGCCAAAGGAAACATAACGGGACGCATGGCGAGAGTTCCATTCCTTCCGGGTTCAGCAGACACTTATGGACTTAAAAGACTGTTTGAGGGTGGGTGTGGCATTCAGAATTCTCTACTCATGCCACATGACCTACAATAAACATCTTGCGACAATCATGACTGTGAGGAAACGGCCGGACAACTTCTGCGGATGTGCTTGTGCAGCTATATCAAAACGTTCATGACCATCCTCGACATATAGAACGATTGCTCCTTGCAGACATGAAAAATATCCGAAGTCAGTTTCGACGCTATGGACTTTAATTAAACGCGCTGTTTCGATCAAACGCGCTGTTCCGAACAAAGACTCGCGGAATGTATGACCGAGTGCGTAAGTTTTAGGGACTTTCATCGGGCTTGGGAGCCGTTGTTGCGTTTGCAGTAAGGTGGAGAGGTGGGGAGAATGAAACAATCTATAATTAGAATATGCATTGCTTCCACTGTTTCACAACGCTTGTACTGTGTGTTTCCCGTCTTGTTTCCCCACATTATTTACCAACTGCAAAGGCAACGCTAGAAACGTTGATGCAATAAAATTGGAAAAAATCCAGCAATTATTGATTCATTGTTGTCCTACATTGCTGGCAGAAGTATTCACCCTATACTGAACCTGACTACACGGCTTTTGCACTTTTAAGGAGGAATGGAGGAAGTTCAGTAAACTTCGTTGAGGATAAACTGTAATTTATATGCAAATTTTTCAGATCTGAATGTTCGGCCATTTTCTTCTTTAGCTTTTTCTGTTTGGATTGTTTCGCACTCTTACAGTTTACACAATGTTGATTATTGGCGTACAATTTGCGATGGCGGCTAACAGAACGTGGGGCATTAACTTTACTTGACACGCTCTATGCAGACGCATTTATTACACTCGAGCCATACGTAGGCATATTATAGTTAAAGCTGCCACAAAAGAAGTATTTGCAAGCTAAATTGATAAAGAAGAGCGTATTCACGCGGTGTTGAGAAACAACCACACTAAATATATGGCCTAGTATCAATACAATAGACAATAATACCTTGAATAGTGTGTCAACGTATTCAGCAGATTGTCGTTCTACGAATGTAGTTGCTATTTGCAGTGTTTTCAAAGAAAGTTGAGTTGGCCATTGCGTTCTTCTCCGGTACAGACTAACATGGGCCCACATGCCGCATATAGACGCATGCATAAGAAAAGAGTAATACACTCGTGCGCAATTGGAACTTTGCGACGCGTGGTGGGACGAGCTATAAACACGTCTCCACACAGAATGATGGCCACCGGGCCGGCTGGCTGGGGAGACCATTAATTAAAATTGATCGAGTCGTTGCACTCTCGGCACAATGATCGCAGTTCGTGTGAATGCCGGGGCGTCCCAGCAAACATTGATGTGCCTGCCCGAAGGAGCGTGCTGCTTGCAGACGTCGATTCTTGATTCTCTATACGCAGTGGAGTGGAGGCCCAGCTGCGGAACAGAGAAGGCCGTGTAGCTGCGGCCGGCATAGCCAGAAGCCACACGCGCACGCTCCGTTCCCATTGCGCTATATAGTTGCGTGCACCGGTGTAGTATACATAACGAATTTTTGCGCATTCTCGATCCTTGCGTGGCAGTGGAGTTCAATTTTCTTATTCGGATAGTACACCTTGCGTTATTTAGTATGGCATGGACAATTTCCGCAACAGAAGCTGAGGGCCAGAAAGAGATGCTACCACGTTCCCCTTTCGAGTTTCTGTTCTCCCATGTCGGCGCTGTGCATGCTACGCAAAGGCTTCTTGCCTGACCTTCTTTGAGTTGGTTCTTACGAATAATAAAAACAAAGCCACGCGTCCCGGGCATAGCGCACGGTCTACTCACAATGTACACGCACATACGTTTGTACGGGCCACTTTTTCTCGCTTAAATTTGCATTTATAGCTCGTTCTTCTGTTCGTTCACGTGTTCTGGGGACGTCATTTTTGCCCTGTTGTACAGACGGTCAAGTGTAGCTAGCTCATTTCACTCGGGTAAGTAAAGACGGGCGCATGCAGACGACAAACTCCGGAGGAGTATATGGAATTCACAACGTGGAGTGACACACGGAGCTCGAACAACTTCACCCGCTGCGCTTACATACGGCGTTGTGGCGGCGTTGCAGCGAAGGCAACAACGCTGCACAAAACTGGCCCCCTGGTCGACGACCCAAAAGGCTTGCAAGGCAAGAAAATTAGGCAAGGGGGATAGTTACGAGAGACGAGAAATATTGCGGTGCTCGGTGGCCCAGCCTATTCGCGGGAGATAAGCGGATGACGAGGCAGAGCGCGCGACAAATGACGCACAGATGAAAAGTAGGTGAGGCTGTCTGCAGCAATGTCGCCAAGAAGGTGAAGATAAAAAGGAAGCAAGAGGCTTTGCAGGAGAGTCATTGGGGAGTCGCGTGGCACGGACGGCGTCTACAGTCTTCGCCGAGAGGGAAAGGGGCTGTCCGAATACAGCGAAGGAAGGGTTCTGTTGCCGTCACCACTTGAACTGTCCGTCGTCCACCACAGAGAGCTAGTGGAGGAAAAGGAATGCCACCATTCTCTGCAGTTGCTGCCGGTCGTCGCAGATACAGAGCAGCGTGCCGGGAGGGTGTCGCGGGAGGAGGGTGTGTATACGACGACGTGGCGGTAATGAGAGCGCCAGCACGCAGTGCGCCTGTGGTTCTGCGGTGGCCGAAAGAATTTACAGCCGCCAGAGTATGTAGTATCAAGCGTGCGCTCGTGGTTTCGAGAGTAACCAGATTAGGGCCTCGGAAGATTTTTCTAGCGCTCTTTGGTCTTTTTTTTACCACTTCCTTTCTTGTCGTTCGATCCGGATTGATGCGACTGAAGAAGCGAGAGGAGCGCGGTAACTAGACATTCAGCGGCTGGGAGCGTAAAAAAGGGAAGGATGATGAAAAGCTCTGACTTCATTCTACTAAATAAGAGAGTAGAATGACCACGGCGCAATTTAATAAGCGACGCCCGACAGTCCCGCCATATTCTGCGTGAAACCGAAACGCTTGTTCACTGCCCTTCTGCACAACCTTGGTGCTCTGATTCGGCAACCGTGTTGAAGCCAAAAAATTTCAAGCTTTCAGAAGATTTTCACACTTGCGTTCAAGCTTTCTTAAAGCTTTCTGTTTTACTGCAATCCTGGAGATGTACCCGTGGGAATTTATTTCGCATGCGCAAATTTCGTAGCACGCCGAAAGTTATTTATCGAAATCGAAACAATCACGTCGAACAAAGCGGTTGAAGCTTAGTGGTACCTAAAACGTGAAAAAGAGGAAATGTAATGCACTACAGTGCTAACCTAACCAGCGTAAATTAAATGTGTGCAAGCGAGGGTGGTTTCCCGTCTCATTCAAGTGTAACGCTCTGTGTTTAATAGCAAATGACAAAGACACATAACTGCCAAACCGCGGGTGAATTACACGTTTGCCTATTTTTATTAATCTCAACAAAACCGCATGAAAGAAAATAGTTGCAGATTTGTACCACCTACAAAACCTCCAGCTATACCACATGGCTACGATCACCTGTGGGTTTCTCCTTTGGAATGCGAAAATACCCTATACGAAAATACACCTTCACAATTATTTTGTTGCTTTAGATATCACCTTTTCTCCCTAAGAACAGCCTAAATGACCGTGATACGTCAAAAAGGTTAAAGTTAACCGGAACGAACGCTTATGTGCGTTGCACCCACTTCTCCGGTCACATGCTGTTGTGTTCTGACATTCCTGCGATCATGTAGAGCTTTGTGATGTTCTGAAGAAACGCACAGTATAGAAGATTGCGCTCCATGGCCAATGCGCGACGTATTTTGTGAGATTTCACTTGGCGTACACGCACCGTGTACCCACCGGTCCAGGTTCGACTGAAGTGAGACTACAGTCGAACCTGGACCGGTTGGGAGTGCAGAGATTTTCATATTTATTGATGACGTATAAGTTTTTAATATGTCACAGTGACTGAGTTTTTGGACTCTACACAGCGTGAACCAACGGAAGAAATTTCGCCATTGAAAAATTTCACTCGGGTACTCTTTGGCCAGACGTGGTGCTTGTGCTATTAAACGCCGTGAATCACTATCATCGTCGCGCGGTCCGTTTTCGGGCGCGTGGCTAATAGTTCTTTGCTCGAACGAGAACCCCGCTGTCTCACGTTCGATTTGTGTATTCGTGGCACTGCTCACAATTAGTACAGCACAGCACTAGCGCGTAGACAAGGGCACGTCGTTGACGATGGACGAGGCGTACCGCCCCTCCACGCGAATCCTCGAGTTGAAGTCAGCCGTGCCAAACCAGGCTCTGCGTCGCTACGTGCTCCGAGGCGAATCGAGCTCTGCAGTAATAAGTTTCAGGGCAGCAAACGCTCCACTGAGAGCACGCGGCGGGGCCTTTTTCGTCAGACTTCTTGAACTCCCCACCGCTTTCTCGACTCGTTCTCACTCACCTGCTTCTTCTCCCACGGCCTTCTGCGGACTGTCGTTACCATTCGTGTCAAGGGTGGCACGAATGAGGTTCGAGTGCTGACCATACTTGAATTCGAGAGCGTCATGCCTCTCACGCGCCTCATTTTAGTTCATTTTCTTCTCTCCCTCATTGTCGGTTGCATTGCACGCACATAGTAGTATCTTTCCTACTCGGCAGCGGCAGCGCCCACTTGTAATCTCTGCAGTGGTCCTGCTTACCATACAGCAGCTTGCACCACTGCTTCCAAGTAGTCGTTCTTTTAGAGAAGGCAAAAAAGAAACAACCCTAGCTTTTTTATGGGGCGAAATGACGGCCTTATTTTGCATACCATCTCGTAATTGACATATATTAAAACACTTTCATCGATTGTGTTTTTTAAAAATTTTACCATTAGGTATTATATAATTATTACACATTTTATACAATAGATAGGGTGCAAACAGCAGTTCCAGCAAAAGGCGAGGACGAGGACCGTTGTTGGCGCTCGTGATTGCTCCGATTGGGATCGCTGATCACTTCACCTGTGTTCGCACTTTTATAAATGCGCGTGACAGACTCAACGCTCAACGCGTACTGGCAAGTGGTGGAGAGTGCTGGTTCTCTTTTACATCCTGAAACTCCGTAACCTGACTCTACCTCCACCGTCCATCATGCCTGACTACGTTGCAACACAGCCGAATGCTACCACACTGACGATATTTATAGCGCGAGAACAGAGCGACTACAAAGTGACAAGAAGGACACGAGCGCTAACTTCCAACTGAGTTTATTGCGCAGAGCGCAAGAACATATAGAGGAGACAGTAAGCGATGTGACGAAAACCATGTGGCACAAAGAGCAATGCATGAGTAAGGGAAAAACAAAAACACAGAAAAAATCAAAGAAAAGTCTTCAAGGAACGAAACAGAAAAGTAATAACTCCATGCGTGGACCGAAACTTTCGAGGAACCTTAGTTCCTTCTAGGACAGAGACAAAGAGGGCTTGCTAAATCATGACACCTGTTCGCGTGCCATCTGCGCGGCCTCGACAATAAATCGGGTGCGCTCATTTCTGTGATTATACAGTGTCACTGTGTCCTGGAAAAGGGGCACACAGTTGCACTCAATTCAGTGCTGAGTAAGAAAACCATCTTTCTCGTTTCTAACATTGTTAGCGCGTTCTCTCAGTCGATCGTTCAGACACTTTCTGGTCGTTCCGGCATAACAAGCACCGCAGGTAAGGGGGGTCCTGTAGACAACGTCCCGGGAGCATGCCACAGAACTCTTTCTATGCTCAACTCTACATTCAGTTGATGACTGCGTTTTCAGGGGGTTTGTAGACTTAGTTAGACTGAATAAACGATGCAGAGAGCAGCACATGAACTCCCGCACGTTTCCCAATTTTTTGAGCCTGTGTGATATCTGGTGTTTGTACCGAACAACGGCTATCCTTTCACGCTCTGTATCGATGTTGCTTGGATCCTGTCGCTGCCTCTGCTCTGCCCTATTGTTCTGCAGGATAGTCTAAGCAACAGAAGTGATGAACACCTCATGAAAACCCGATGCCATAGGCCGGGACACTTGAGCTTTGAAGCTCGCAGAGATGTTGTGAACGCTCGACTCTTTCTACTGGTATTCTCAAGGCACGTCCGTGCAATGTCTTGCTTCACTAACTTGGTGGGAGCGGAAGAAAAAGGAAGTAAAGGTTTTACGTACTTGGTTTGTAACACCAACAAATACTCTGTGTGCTAAAAAACAGTCTCAAAACTAAAAAGCGTAACTTGTCATTCTCGGGCATTTCTGGTGTCAACACAAGAGGCTTTAAATCATCTTGAAGCACGCCTATCGTTTGATTCGCAGTCGAGTGGAACATAGAAGGGGTACAATTGATAAGAACCAAGAAAAATATCCACGTATTTGAATACTTTGACGACATGCATGCCCTCTAACTTGTTCTGCACTTTGATGCCCATTTTTGCCAATAGTAGATAACAGAGTATAGGTGCTATGCATGAGTCAATTGGCACAACTTTTTTCAGATAAATGCAATCGTTCTATTTAACGAACGTAGAGGTAAGGTACAGCAAAAGAAGGTCAAGGAAATCTCGCGCACTGATGCCGGATTTTAATTGGAAGTTCAATTTCCCAAAGACTTCTATGTTATCCCTTATACATTCTAATACCTCATCGTGAGGCAGTGAGTTGTATAGGTCTTTTATGCCAATTGAAAAACCGATCACTTAAGTTTGATTTGGCGGTTTGAAAAATTCTATCAGTGCCAGCGATTTTTTGATCAGAAATGGGGGATCGATGGTTAGACACTTTAGAAGGGTCTGAATAAACAGGCTGAGTTGTTTTTGCCACGTTTCACTTTCTCTCACAATGACTCGAAAGGGCATGTCGACTTTATGTGTTTTGGCAGAAAAAAACACTGTGAGCCCATTTTGTCGCTTTTACTAATATGCTGTGCTAACTGCTTCAACTCTAGTTTACGACACATTTCCTTGGCTTGGACTTTCACTCTATCTAGCCGAATGCCAGTACAACATTTGAAAACAGACCCAATAGCTGTGACTGCCTTTTCTAAGTACAAGCAATCAGGAAGAACAGCCAAACCAGCCTCCTTATCTGACGGCACGACACAAAGTTCATTGTCTTTCAGAAACTTGGCTGTCTTCCGCAACGGAATGCTGGTGCTGGTAGGCTTACCCAGTAGGAGCACGTTGCCGCCTTCTGAGATGCATCGATCCGAATCCTCTGATGAGGCACGGCCAGCAACAGTGTGCACCATTTAAAGAAGCTCGGGTGCGGACCCCTCTCGGTCGATGGTGAACTTCGGACCTAGGGCGAGGGTGCTGTGGACGTAGTCTGGGAGGACAAAATCACAGAAAGAGTGGACCATGCCCGATCGCCGGGGCTTGGCAATTGGGCGTGGTCATGTGAGAAACAATGTTAGAAACGGGAAAAATGGTTTTCTTGCTCAGTACTGCACTGAGAGCAACTGTGTGTCTATTTTCAAGGACACAGTGACACTGTATAAGCACAGGGATGAGCGCACCCGAGTTATCGTCAAGGCCGCGCAGATTGCACGTGAACAGGTGTCATGCATTAGCAAGCCCTCTGTGTCTCTGTCCGAGAAGGAACTAAGGTTTCTCGAAGGTTTCGGTGCGTGCAAGTAGAGGTATTACTTTGATTTTTACTCTTCTGTTTCGTTACTTATAATTTTCTTTGCTTTTTCTGTGCTTTTGTTTTTTGCCTTACTCATGAATTGCTCATTGTGCCACATGGTTTTTGTCACATGTATTACTCTCACCTCTATATGTTTTCGGGCTCTGCGGAATAAACTCACTTGGAACTTAGCACTCGTGTCCTTCTTGTCTCTTTGTCGTCGTTCTGTTCTCGCGCTATAACTATCGTCATGTCATACCAACTAGCCCAAACTGCCACAATTTTAAGCTACCACACCCCCAGCTCTCCGCTGTCCCGGTATTCCGATAGGGTGCGACCCAGTTGTCTTTAACGAAACTGATGAGCAGGACGTCGAGCAGTGGCTCGCTTCATATAAAAAAAGTGAATATCAACAACCGGTGGGACGATAACTACAAACTCCGTCGCGTCCACTTGTACCTGAGGGGTGTCGCGGAGCTTTGGTTTAACAACCACGAAGCTGCGATTACCACCTGGGCCTCTTTTAAAACAACCTTCGCGGATGTATTCGGCCAACTGGCAGTGCGCAAGCTTCTCGCAAAGCAGTGCTTGCGTGATCGCGCCCAACTGGCAGGAGAAAGTTTCACGTCTTGTATTGAGGACGTCGCATGCCTCTGCTGACGCTTCAATTCTGTCATGTCCGTAGCCGAAATTGTCAAGCATATTATGAAGGGCATCGAGGACGATGCGTTTCACATGCTTGTGGTGAAAACTCCTCAAACAGTCACAGACGTCATTCAGCACTGCCAGAGCTACAACAAGTTGCGAAAGCAGTGCATTTCCACACGACGTCAGTTTCGACCCCACCAGCACAAAGGCAGTGACTGTTGGCGCCATCACTCCGGATGTGGTGGCACTGACGCAAAAAATTCAATAGTTCATCCAAGGGGAGGCTGCCCGACAATTGTCTATTGCATTTTTTCCTGGTAATAATCATAAACTCCCCTCATCACTGCATCAAACTGGTGGATGAGCAGGTATCCCAAGGTCTTCTGCCTACGCACCAGCCACCACCTGTATAAGCACCGTTGACCTACGCAGACTTCCCGAGAAGGCCTTTCCATGCAGTGACGCAGAGAACATGCTTTTCTTGACCCCCACATGTCGTCTACCCACCGCAGGCGCTGACAGTCCCGCACGTTCCGCTTTATCACCGCCCTGCCACCCTTCCCGAAAATCCTTGGCGCACACTGGACAACCGGCCAATATGCTATTACTGTGGTCTGCCAGGCAATGTCGAGCGTGTTTGCCGCCGCCGCGTTACTCTTCTAACTGCCGTTGATGGCAGCTATGGCCATACAAAGCCGCAACAGCCAATGCCCTCCCACGCTCCTTCAAACACCTCATTGTCGAACCGCCGCACCTCCAACTCGTCTCGATTTCCCTCTCCGCTCCGGCACTCGCTATCGCCACTGATTTGTCCTCCGCCCGTCCACACGGAAAACAGATCATCGCAGTTCCGGAGGCAAGAATTGCGCTTCTGTTGAAATCTACGAGGCCTCGTTCCCAACCTACAAACAAAATCACAGTCTTCTTTGAAGGTGTTGCTGTGTCCACCTTAGTCGATACTGGAGCTGCTGGGTCTGTTTTAAGCGAAGCAATGTGCTGCAAGTTAAAAAAGAAAACGACTTCGCTTTCTGGTGTTTCTCTCCGTATGGTGGCCGCACATCACATAGAAGCTTCCGTGACGTGCACAGCTCGCCTGCTCCTTGAGGACGTTTCGTATGTAGTGGAATTCGTCGTCTTTCCGAACTGCTCGCAAGAGTTTATATTGGGCTGGGACTTTCTTTCCACGCATCATGCCATTGTTGATTGTGCCCGTGCCGAGCTAGAATTATCAGCAATCTCTGACATCGACGCGGCCAAGTCATCTTTTTCTCGTGTTGTTATTGCCGAGGACACAGACATCCTACCTATTTCGTCTCTTCTTGGGTCAGTTTGCGGCGACTATGCTTTATCTACCGCCCTGTTTACACCGTCAGCAAAATTCACTTTCCGTGAGCACTTTCTTCGCCCATTTGCTCTTATCACGACGAAAAACCCTTCCGCAGCCATTTATGTCACAAACATGCTTTCGGTCTTAGCCACTATGTTCCGTGGAGAATGTGTAGGGTGACTTGAAGACAGTGGTTTAGTCTGCCCTGACTCACAACCTGGTCGCACCGCAACCTTCATGTCGCCAGCGTTATTCTCAATACAAGGACCAACACCCCTACCCCAGACACCTTTCTTCAATAGATTGTTTCGAACCTTCCAAGTGCTCAGCGGACCCAACTTTTGAAGCTGCTCGGCCGCTTTCAAATATCTTTCGATCACAGGCAAACCAGTTTGGGTAGAACAACTAACTACAAACGCTCATCATATAGACACCGGTAGCTATGCACACCTGTGCTAGCGTCCATACTACGTCTCTCGAACTGAACGCCGAGTTATTGATGATCAGGTGGCTGACATGCTTAGTGGGGCAGTGATACAGCCGTCCCACAGTCCTTGGGCATCTCTGGTGGTGCTTATGAAAAAAAAGGGGTGGTAGCATCTACTTCTGTATTGATTATAGGCACCTTAACAACATCACCGACATAGATGTCTATTCACTCTCCATAATTGATGACGTGCTCGACTGTTTGTAAAGAGCGCAGTTCTTTTTTTCGCTGGTTCCTCAGTCTGGGTACTGGCAGGTAGCCATAGATGAAGCCGACCATGCCAAAACTGCGTTCGTAACTTCTGACGGCTTGTACGAGTTGAGCGTGACGCGGTTCGGCTTTCGCAATGCCAGGGCCACCTTCGAGCATCTCATGGACAACATACTTCGAGCTCTGAAGTGGCACACGTGCCGTTGCTATCTGGACGACGTCGTGGTATTTTCGAAAGACTTCGATACCCATCTCCGGCGCCTCGCAAGTGTCCTTGAATGCCTCACACAGGCTGAGCTACAATTAAATTTGAAGAAATGTCACTTTGCCGCCCGAAAGGTCACCATCTCAGGGCACATTGTTAGCAAGGACGGCGTTCTATCTCACCCATAGCTCTGCGCCGTCTCGGAGTTTTCTAAGTCGTCGACACTCAAAAAACTTCGTAGCTTTATAGGGCTATGCTTGTATTTTCGATGATTTATTCGTAATTTAGCATTCATAATGGCCGATTTACTACGTCTACTTGCTGACAGCCAAGGTATCTTGGCATGGTCGTCCGCCTGTAACGGTGCATTCGCGAAACTACATAATCTTCTGACATCGCCGCCAATTCTCCGCCACTTTGACCCAGATGACCCTACCGAAATCCACACGGACGCTAGTAGAGTCAGCCTTGGCGCTATCCATGCTCAGCGAGTGTCTAGCTTCGACGAGTACGTCGTGCTTACGCGAGTAGCACTCCGATCAAAGCTGAAGAGTATTGTTTCGTCACGGCAAAATAATGTCTAGCCATCATTTGGGCAATCACTCTATTTAGACCTAACGTGTCTGGCAGCCTATTTTATGTTGCGACTGATCAACACGTTTTCTGCTGGTTGTCCCTAAAAGACCCATCTTATCAATCGGACATGACGTCTCCAAGACTATGTCATCCGCGTCTTCTAGAGGTCAGGGCGCAGACACTCAAAGACGCCGACGCTCTCTCTCGGTCTCCGCTTCCGCGTGATTGTGCAAATGCGCCGGTTCAACCTACGAATCAGCGTTCCTCACACACGCTGACATACCATCTGAGCAGCGTCAAGACCCTTGGATAGTATTTTTAATGGAGTTCCTATGCTAGCCATCATCCAGAAGCGCCAGTCGCTCTTGGCGGCTCACAGCTTGCCTTTTGACCAATGGCAAGCTGTGGGCGATGGTATACTTTACCGCCGCAATTACTTCACTGACGTTTTCAAGTGATTGATTGTGATTCCTCGCCATCTATGTGCTGATATCTGTGCATCGTTCCATGCAGCCCCCATGTGGCCATGCTGGAATAATAAAGACGTATGCACGCCTTCACCTGCTGTACTTCTGCCGTGGAATGTACCGATTTGTTCGCCAATACGTTCGTTCATGCTCAAAGTGTCAACGACCGGTTGTGCCCTCGCGATCTCCGACGACGGAGCAGATCTGGCCGACTGGGTTGGTCCTGCGCCACCTCCTGACGCTGGTCCCCGACGCCGATGACAGCGTAGCTCTGGCCGACTGAATTAGCCCTACGCCATCTTCTGTTGCCGATAAGGGCTCTCGCCAGTGGTGCCCCGTCCTCGGACTCCTGCAACCGTGTCTATCTTTTCTGTATTCTCCTTACTTCCGTCGTTCGCTGTCCCTGCACCTCACTCTTTCCTTTCTTTCTCTATCTCTCTACCTTTTATTCCTATCCTTTCAATCCCTTCTCTACCCCCAGCCCTCTTGAGCTACTGTTGAGGTGTCCTCCCTCTGAGAGACAGTTACGGGGCTCACTTTTCTCTTCTTTTCATTTAAAACCACTCTCCCCCCCCAGAAGAGTCCACCATGTACATTCACTGGGCCGCTCCAGCCATTGCCCGGTCGCTCACGACCTTTCGATTGCATTGGAATTAACTTGTACGGTCCGCTTTTGTACACACCTGACGGTAAATGCTCAATTATTGTGGCTATTGATCATTCGATACATTATGCTGAGACTGCCGCGCTGCCAGAGGCCTCATCACGTCAAGTCGGCTTATTTATACTTCACAAACTTGGTCTTCGCCACGGCACGCCTCCCAAGCTACTCAGCGACCGTGGGCGCACGTTCCTCTCTGAAGCCATTGTTGCGATCGCCACGCCTGCCTTTGCCGCGAGCGCCAAGATAGAAGAAAGGCAACCACCGATAAGGAAGAACGCGAAGGCTCCCGACTGCTTTTCATAATTTGGGAGGTGCGTGGTTGTAATTACTGCACGCAGTACTGCTGTCACTTGTGCCGGTGCGAAAATGCGACACGTTGCGCCTTCGTAGACCGAGGCCGTGACGCCGAGTTTCCGCTGAAGGGGTAACTCAGACCACCAAGCTGTGCGGCTCTGGCTGAGAAGTCACCGACGTTCAAATCAACGCCAGATGGCCTAGCACGTGCCATTGGAGTTGCCTGGCCTGCGACCACTGTTCGACAGTGTGGGCGGTCGGCCCGAGCATTGACAGGACGGACTCGTTACACCCCATTTTGTGGCATAACGATTGCACTGATGCGACAGTGGGGCCGGAACACTAGCTCTTTTGGGTTGTGTGTGTGTATGTTGGGGGTGGTGGCGGCAAAATGACCCTCAACAGTAGTGACCTGATTGGGTGAAAACGTATTTCCCCATTTTTCTTGGCCTGGCGTCTAAATAATGCTAAGGGACAAAAAGCAGCAGTGTTCTCCTGAGAGGGCCTTTGACGAGATCCTCACAATGAAGAACGACATCTTCGTCTAGATGTTCGTCTCGTGGTGAGAAATGCTCGCTTGTTAATATGTAGAATGAACCTCTGTACGGTTTTCCTCATCAGTCTCTTCATGCTCGGCGTCTTCCTCCCGAGTCCCTTGGTGCCGGTAACAGTGAAGTCCCAACACCTCAACAACGGATAGCAGCGGATGGAATCTTGGTCAAACCCCTGGCCTCAATAATTGGATGACAGCGGTGGCATCTTGCTGACATCGGCACTCAAACAACTGGTGGTCAGCAAATGAATTAGACCTGGTGACATGGCACTGTGATTGGGGGTTAGCGTTTGGTGTTTGCATTGAAATTTGCCAGGCTTTTCAATTTCTTGGTTCAAAAGTTTAATCCCTGAGACTCTAACTGTTGGGATGCAATTTGAGGTTTTTTAGCATCATTTAGAAGGCTAAGCCAACGTTTTAAAGCAGTGATCGTGAACCTTATGAAGTTGCGGAAGGCATAACTGTTTTTCTTGTGCGAGCGATTGGAACTCGAATGTGAGGAAGCGATGAAAAAGTTTGATCTACTGAAATTATTAGACAAAAGTGGTAGTAATACAGAACGCGTAGAAATAGCTTGGGAACTTGTTCCGAAAACTCTGAAGGAGGAGGAAATTAAGAGACTGTTTGAAAAAGAACGATAAAATGGAAATTAGGTTGTTGGCGCTTGAAGTTGAGAAACAGCGTTTAGCTGTTAGAGGAGGAGTAAGTAACGCTCCTAAAATAGCCAGCGAGTCAAATCAGAAAAAGTGTGAGCATGAGGACGAAGATAAAAAAAGAGTTCGGTTAGAAGGTCGTGGAAGATAAATCCAGCATGGGCGGGTCCAGCAAGTGCAGTATAAGCTACGCCCATTCAAAGTTGGCGAAAACATTCGAAGTTTTCTCGCGTCTTTCGAGTATGTTTGCGCAGAGGTAGGGTCAGACCATGACTTTTGGATTGTTGGTTTGTTAGGCGTTCTTCGAAGTGACATTAGCTGTGTGTTAGCTTGCCTTTCGGACGATGAGTTCGAGAAATATAAAGTCGCTAAGGTCGCGTTATTGAAGCGCTTCAGCATTCCAGTTGAGAAGTTGGAAGGTAACAATGCGACACAGTTAAAGCTTTCGTTCTCGACAAAAGAGAGACAGGTCGCGATTATTGAGAAGCTGTTAAAGAAGGATGCGTGCCTCTACAAATGGGTAAATGTACAGCACGCACAAGACGAGGCCGTCACTGGTCCAGAGCCAGAGGCGTGTGAGGAAAGTATTCCTTGTGGGGACGAAGTTTCATTCAAGTATTCGAAAAGAGTTAATGCGGAGCTTGAAAGATTCCTCGTGCCTGAACACATAAGCGACTGTGGGAAAAGGCGTTCCAAAGGTAACGCTAATTTTGAGGTTAGTAGGAACGCCAGTGAGAGTTTAAGAGAGTGTACTAATCTTGTACAAAGTAGAGAAAGTGTAGATATCTCTATATTATGTGAGTAAAGTTCTAGTGTCTGTGTCGAAACAGTGAATCTTGCTTGCGGTGTCATAACAGATTTTGACTCGCTAGGCAAGAACATCATAGTGAGTCCGGGAGATGACACTAAAGAGCAGAGTAGAGAAGAAGAGTACAACGCAGTTGTGAACAGCACCCAGTTATGCGAGCTAGCTTGTTGCGCTAAGCTGTCCGCCAGTCCGGGCAGGGAATGAAGACGATGCATTGCCAGTAAATATTTGGGACTCTGAGAGTGAGACAGGGGACCAGAGAAGCAAGACAGTCGACGAGCGCGAATTGCAAATGAGGGGTCCGCAAAAGAGCGCTAAAAAGGCGTAGACGGAAGCAGCGTCACGGAGTCTGTAATGCGACAAAACGCACAACCTGTTTAAAGAAGGGCTCGAACTGTTTGAAGGTAGTAGGCAACACAGGGCGTTTGTCATCGGCTTCGAAGAAGTTTTGCATCGCTTAAACCGGCTTACGAGAAAGAAAAAGAAAAGCAGGTTGGGCAGAAATGCAGACCCAGGGAAGCGGACACCTCTCCGTATCCACGACAGGTTTGATGCGGCACGCGAGTACAACGTAAGTGGTCTTCAACAAGTAGCCGAACGAGGGGAAGAACTCGGTCAACCTGCGAAGGGCTTAGTAGAGTTTAGAGGCGAAGCGAATTGTTTTCGCGATTATTACTCTTCCTGCTAGATAAGGAAGGCCCACTAAGCGCGACGACCAGGCGTACCACTGAAAAAATTAGTTAACAGCAGTAAGCTTTTGAGAGATGATCGAAACAGGGTTTGCTTGTTCTTTTTTTAGCTTTTTGATTGACCGTTTGTTTCGGTTTTGGAATGTTTTCTTTTGGTATGTCGGCTACCATCTAGTGTTTAGGGAACCACTCCTAGGTATGAACTTTTTTTCAGTGTTTTAGGTTTTTCTTTTTTAAAGATGAGCATTGTGCCATCGCATAACTTCACGCACCAAAGCATGCGTGAGGATAGTACCTACAAGTGTGGTAACACAGGCGACGTCTTGGAGTCTATTTTTTGAGTGAGCGTAAAAGGCACGGTTTTACTGGGGTAATGCGAAAGCTTTTTTGTTTGTTTGTTCACGGTTTTTATCACAAGTGTCCTGAGTGGACTTCAGTAGTGTGGAGTTAAGGTGCTCCGATGAGCTTTGTGGACTTTCTCGTTAGAAGTGGTATATTGAAAGACAAACGAGACATCCGTGTACGCAGACAGATTAATTTCTTTTATTTTGTATTAATGTTTGATGATCAACTGATCACATGAGCTGGGAACTGCTACTAGTATCAGTTAAGAAAAATGGAGTTCCGTAAACAGAACGTTTTGGGGAGGTGATATCGTTTTCCTTACGGTTCTGTAATTGCCAACGTACTACAAGATAATATGAGTGTAATTGCTTTTTGAGAAAAAGGAATGCTTCTTTCGAAGGAGTCTTGTCCTCCTGAGGTGCAACTTTTTCGTCCGGCACAAGAAAGGAAAAAAATAACGTAAGTGCCGACGAACGTTGTAGTTTAGCTTTCATTGTAAAATGGGAGCCTTCTCTTAATCTTAGCCTTTTCCTTGATGGGTGGACTGAATGGTTGCCAAGTGCAGTTAACATATAATGTGTCATTCTGGTTTCTGTCTTGCGTGAAACTTATGAAGGAGGATGCTCACTTGTTTTGTTCGGAGTGCCCCTTAGGTGTCAAAATTTAGTGGGGTTCTAAATTTTGAGTTGTGTTATGAACATCCTGTTTTGACAGGCCTGGCGCGTTAAAGGCAAATTCCAGGCGCTTGTGCGCAGTGCGGTATTGTGGCGTTTGAGTCGTTCTTTCTGCTCTTTGCCTTTGTGTGAGGTTTTCTGAGCTGCTTACCTGCAGTCATCATCGACTACGAGACCCCCTCGTCATGGCCAGCATTTAGGTTCCTGGCCAATGGAGAGTTTCCTAGCCCCAGAGGAGCTGTTGCGATCGCCGAGCCTGCCTTTGCCGCGAGCGCCGAAACGGAAGAAAGGCAGCCGCCGATAATGAGGAACGCGAAGACTCCCAGCTCTTTTTCATGATTTGGGAGGTGCGTGGTTGTAATTACTGTATGTGCGATGATGTTTATTCGAACAGAGTAGTCGCAACGAGGTCGCGACGGAAAATGGGCGAAGAGCAAGTCTGGCAAAGGAGGCACAGGTTCTAGCGCAATTAGAGCACGGGCTCTTCGTTGTCTTCCGAAGGCGCATACGCGTTGGTGCGTATGCTCCACTACAATACCCCCGGGGTGAAGGGTAGCCATCCTGGCGACTCAGGGAGTAGGCACAATGAGAGGGTCGTAGTAGAGCTTGAGACGGTCGACGTGTATGGTCTCGCGTCCTCGACGGCGCAAATCTGGTGATTGTGTTAATGGCTCGATGATGTAATTCACCGGGGAGGTCGCGTCAATGACACGGTAGGGACCATGGTACCGGGCCAGAAGTTTAGAAGACAGGCCAGCAACGTGCGGGGGCACCCAAAGCCATACAAGGGAGCCAGCACGAAATGTAGGAGCTATGCGGTGAGCGTCGTCGTGTCGAGTCTTTTGTAGACCTTGAGCCTCACTTGTCAGAGACCGAGACAACTGACGGCAGTCTTCAGCGTATCTGGCGACTTCCGAAAGCGGGGAGCACTCAGATGCATCAGGGCGGTACGGTAGTATAGTGTCGAGTGGGTGGGAAGGTTCGCGGCCGTACAATAGAAAGAACGGGGAAAAGCCGGTAGTCGCTTGCGTCGCGGTGTTATAAGCGAAGGTAACAAAGGGTAATACAGCATCCCAGTTAGTGTGGTCGGAGGAGGTGTACATCCTCAGCATGTCGCCAAGTGTGCGGTTAAACCGCTCAGTAAGACCATTTGTCTGTGGATGGTATGCGGTAGATTTCCGGTGGATAATGTTGCATTCAGCGAGGATAGTTTGGATGACCTCCGACAGAAACACTCGACCCCTATCACTGAGTAATTCCCGCGGAGCACCATGGCGTAGAATGAAGCTGCGGAGAATGAAGAGTGCAACTTCGTGGGCGGTCGCTGCCGGTAGAGCTGCAGTCTCAGCGTAGCGTGTCATATGATCGACTCCGACAATAATCCACCGGTTTCCAGAACTACTATATGGGAGGGGGCCATAGAGGTCTATACCCACGCGGTCGAATGGGCGAGCCGGGCACGGGAGCGGCTGTAACATGCCAGTAAGGTGCCGCGGAGGTGTCTTGTCCTGTTGGCAAGTGGTGCAAGATTGAACGTATTTCTGCACAAAACGATACATTCCTCGTCAGTAATAGCGTTGGCGCAGCCTTTCGTAGGTTTTCAGGACACCTGCGTGAGCACTTGGGGGACCTGCATGAAAATTCATGCAGATGTCAGAGCGCATATGAGTTGGGACAGCAAGGAGCCACTTCCGACCACCAGGCATGTAGTTGCGGCGGTACGGAATGTTGTCTCGTAAGGAAAAGTGGGCGGCTTGCCGGCGTAGCGCTCTCGTGGAAGGGACAGCAGACGGATCGGTAAGGTAGTCGACTAACAAGGCAAGGTATGGGTCTTTACGCTGCTCCGAAAACATGTCAGTCGTGTCAAGTGGTGACAAGGTGGTAAAAGGGGAAGACATAGAAGCCACATCTGGTGTTAATGGCGATCGCGAAAGTGCATCGGCATCCGCATGCTTGCGACCGGAACGATATACGACACGGATGTCGTATTCTTGCAATCGAAGTGCCCAACGCCCCAGGCGTCCGGACGGGTCTTTCAAGGTGGACGGCCAACATAGAGCGTGGTGGTCTGTGACCACGTCGAAAGGACGGCCGTAAAGGTACGGGCGAAACTTCGTCAACGCCCAGATTATGGCCAAACACTCCTTCTCTGTCACGGAGTAATTCAATTCAGCCTTGTTGAGAGCGCGACTTGCATAGGCGACTACGTATTCAGCTTGGGTGCCTTTCCGTTGTGCCAAAACTGCACCAAGACCGATGCCACTTGCATCGGTGTGAATTTCTGTGGCCGCAGCAGGGTCGAAGTGACGAAGAATAGGTGGTGAGGTCAGCAGGCGGTGCAGCTGGCGAAATGCGTCGTCACATGCAGGTGACCATGCAGATATGCCTTTGCTGTTGGAAAGCAGACTCGTGAGAGGTGCGATGATGGACGCGAAGTTGCGCACGAAGCGACGAAAGTAGGAGCAAAGACCGATGAAACTTCTTAGGGCTTTCAGTGATGTGGGCAACGGAAAGTCAGCGACAGCTCGAAGCTTTACGGGATCCGGAAGAACACCATCTCTTGTGATGACATGTCCCAAGATGTTTATTTTTCGTGCTGCGAAGTGGCACTTCTTGGAGTTAAGTTGTAGGCCTGCAGAAGTTAGACGCGTCAGAATCTCGTGGAGGCGAGCAAGAAGTGTCGGGAAATCAGATGAAAAGACTACGATGTCGTCCAGGTAACGTAAGCAGGTTTTCCACTTGTGGGCACGCAAGATGGTGTCGATCATGCGCTCAAATGTGGCAGGCGCGTTGCAGAGCCCAAATGGCATGACTTTGAACTCATATAGGCCATCCGGCGTTACAAAGGCTGTTTTAGGGCGATCACATTCAGCCATTGGCACCCGCCAATACCCACAACGCAGATCCAAAAATGTAAAGTACTCGGCACCTTGTAAACAGTCAAGAGCATCGTCTATTCGTGGTAGCGGGTAAACATCTTTTTTTGTAATATTGTTTAAGCGGCGATAGTCCACGCAAAATCGTACGGTGCCATCTTTTTTCTTGACCAGAACCACAGGTGATGACCAAGCGCTTTGTGAAGGCTGTATGACTCCACGTTTAAGCAAGTCATCTACTTGCTCCGTAATGACGCGGCGCTCTTCGGCGGAAACGCGGTAAGGACGCTGTCGCAGAGGCGAATGTGAGCCGGTGTCAATAGTATGAGTGATAGTCGTGGTGCGGCCCAAAGCAGGTTCTTGAAAGTCGAAAGAAGAACGAAACTTGTTAAGGAGAGCAACAATTTGACGGCGATGCGAGAGGGGAAGGTCTGCGTCAATAGCATTGCCGAAGGCTGACGAACTTGATGGCTCAGACGCATGAGTGATTGCAGCAATGTGACATGGCGTTTCGTCGGGAAGAATAATATCATCGATATGGTCGACAGGTTGCACATATCCTAACGTTTCACCACAAAGTAAGCCAATGGGGTAGTTGCAGTGGTTGGTGACCAGCATTACGGTTAAACCAGACGCAATTGTAAGAACAGCAATTGGGAGAACGATGCCCTTGCGTTCAGTAAAAACCGGAGATGGCGTAAACACCACCGTGCCGTCAGGTTGCGCCACACATGAAAGGCTAATAGGGACCGAAGCTTCAGGAGGCAAGGTGATGTCGTCATCAGCGATGAGTTTGCAGAGCAGAGGAGAGCGGTCGGGTGGTGGAAATTCACATGTTGGCACAAGGGACACTTCGGCACGGGAACAATTGATGATAGCTTCTTGACGTGATAAGAAATCCCAACCCAGGATAAGGTCATGAGAGCAAGATGGTATAACAAAAAACTGTACGACGTACAAAACGTCTCGGATGACGACGCGCGCCGTACACACAGCCGAGGGATGAATGCGTTGCGCGCTAGCCGTGGACAGCACCAAGCCACTGAGAGATGTGGTCACTTTTTCAGTTTCCTACAAAATTTTGCATTCATCACAGAAACGGCGGCCCCGGTATCAATTAACGCTAATGTGGCGACTCCCTCAACATCGACATCAACTACATTTTGCGGCGAAAATGGAGGCCTTGGGAATTGCGCACAAGGTGCAGTTCTTGCCTCCGGAACTGCACTGATTAGTTTCCCTCCTCAGGAGGTGGTCGACGACGCATAGGCGATGGCGATCGGCGACGAGGTGATGGGAGACGAGCAGTCGATGGGTGGCGATCCGAGTCGGAAGTCCTCTGTTCATATGCAGACGTGGTGGTCTGCTGCGGTGCGTAGGTAGGAGCTCCGAAGTATGCGTGCGCAGGTGTAGGACGGCGGCGGCAGAAGCGTGCAATGTGGCCAGCGATGCCACACGCGAAGCAGATGGGACGATTGTCTCGGGTGCGCCACTCATTAGCTGGACGGAAAAAGCAAGGTGAGGGCCTGTAAGCTGGAGGCGAGGCCGGAGGAGGTGGAGCCGATAAGGGGACTGGATGCGGTGGGGGCCGCGCGACCACAGCTGCGTAACTGAGAGGTGAAGGCGGCGCAGTTGGTGCGTAGCCAGCAGTTGAGAGATCAGATGGCACCGAAGTGCATGGGTAAGAGGCCGGAACTGCAGGGAGGGCATTGCAAATTTCAGTGCGTATGGCCTGCTGCATATTCGAAGGGAGGCTTGTCGTGGGCGCGTCGCTATGCGGCAGCAGGGAGAGCTGTCGGGCGACTTCCTCCCTGATGAAGTCTTTAATCTGGTTCGACAGAGTTCCTTGGTGAATGTTGCCATTTGCGAGTGCGACGGCCGAGATTGAATCTCGTGATGTGACACTCTGTCGGGCGATGGAACGCTGACGACGCAATTCATCGAAGCTCTGGCACAGGCTTACGAGGACTGCCACCGTGGTCGGGCTTTTCGCCAGCAACATCTGGAATGCGCCATCCTCGATGCCTTTGAGAATATGTCGAATTTTCTCTTCTTCGGGCATGGATGAGTTAACACGCCTGCAGAGGTCGAGCACATCCTCAATATAGCTAGTAAAGGTCTCGCCAGGCTGCTGGGCTCGGTGGCGCAGACGCTGGTCAGCGTGGAGCTTGCGGACCTCTGGTCGGCCGAACGCTTCGGTCACGAGGGTCTTAAAGGTGGACCAGCTGGCGATGGCGGTTTCGCGGTTTGTGAACCATAGCTTGGCGACGTCAGCCAAGTAAAAGATAACATAGGCAAGCTTAGATTCGTTGTCCCATTTGTTGCTGGCACTCACGCGTTCGTACAAGGAGAGCCAGTCTTCGACGTCTTGCTCACCACTGCCGCTGAAGATTGGTGGGTCCCGCTGACGGGTAGCACCGGGGCAGGTCGACGGGGCAGCCGATGGTGCTGGCTGTGCTGGGATGGGCTGGTTGGCGACTGCATCAGTCATGTTGTACGGTGGTCTTTCGGCCAACTTGCGAGAGCGGAGCTCCAGGTCTGCTTAGGGATCTCAGCAGCCTCCACCAAATGCGATGATGTTTATTCGAACAGAGTAGTCGCAACGAGGTCGCGACGGAAAATGGGCGAACAGCAAGTCTGGCAAAGGCGGCACAGGTTCTCGCGCAATCAGAGCACGGGCTCTTCGTTGTCTTGCGATGGCGCATACGCGTTGGTGCGTATGCTCCACTACATATGCAACACTGTGGTCGCTTGTGCCGGCGCGAAAATGCGACACGTGGTGCCTTCGTATACCTCTTCGTATACCATGGCCGCGACGCCGAGTATCCGCCGAAGACGAAACTCGAACCACCACGCTATGCGTCTCTGGCTGAGAGGTCACCGACGCTCAAATCAACGCCAGACGACAAAGCACGTGTCAATGGAGTTGCCCGGCCTGCGACCACTGTGCAACAGTGTGGGTGGTCGGCCCGAGAAGCGACCGACAGACTCGTTACATTCCGTTTGCTGGCAGTACGATTCCCCTGATGCGACAGCGTGGCCAGAACACTACCTGTTTTGTGTGTGTGTGTGTGTGTGTTTGGGGTGATGCCGGCAAAATGACCCTCAACAGTGGTGACCTGAATAAGTGAAAATGTATATCCCCATTTCCCTTGGCCTGGCGTCTAAAGACTGCGAAGGAACAAAAAGGAGCAGTGTGCTTCTGAGAGGGCCTTCGATGAGATCGTCACAATGTAGAACGACATCTTCGTCTAGATGTTCGTCTGGTGGCGAAAAATGCTCGCTTGTAAATATATAGAATAAACCTCTGTACGGTTTTCCTCATCAGCCTCTTCATGCTCGGCGTCTTCCTCCCGAGTCCCTTGGTGCCGGTAACAGTGAAGTCCCAACACCTCAACAACGTATAGCAGTGGGTGGGATCCTGGTAAAACCCCCAGCCTCAATACCAAACAAGCACCCCTGCGTGAATGCAACGTTGTTGATCGGACGACCAGTCCGTACCATCCCCGAATCAATGGCCTGACTGAACACTTTAATAGCACATTAGGTGATATGCTGTATATGTATGTGTCTGAGGACAACACCAAATTGGACCGCTTATTACCTTTTGTTACGTATGCTTACAACAGCGTCACTCAATCTACGACAGGAGTTTCTCCCTTCTTTCTTCTCTTTGGCCGTGACTTCTCTGCATTTCTGGATGCCATTCTGTTGTATTGCCCGGACACTTCAGAGTCTGCGACTCTCTCGGAAGTCGTCACCTATGCGGAAGAATGCAGAAAGGTAGCTGGTTCGTTAACTACACAAAAAAGAACACCAAAAGAACCGCCATGACGCCAACTTACATATTCACTTGGAACAATGCTGTTGCTTCGTGTTGCCTCCCCAGCCCCTGGTCTTTCTTCAAAGCTTCCGCGTCGTGAGTCAAGCATCCCCGGTAAACTATTATGTCGAGCCCGTTCAGTCATCTACCGGCCGGTGCCGTCGCGGCCTTGAGACTGTTCATGTCGACCGACTGAAGCTGCACTTTGAATTACCAGTCATACCCGTTCCTGAGGTTGCCAGAATAGTTCCTTTTCCGTGGAGGACTGATTTTTACAATGAATTGGGTGCAAAGAGCAGTGCCAGCAAAAAACGAGGACGAGGACCGTTGTGGTGCTTGTGATTGCTCTGGTTCGGATCGTTGATTGCTTGGCTTCTGTTCGCTTTTTAATAAATGCGTCATACGGACTCAACGCTCACCACGTAATAGCAATTGATTTTTTCACTTATTTATTTATCGCAGTTGAGCCATCGGGCCTGTGATCAAACTAATGGTCTCTTACTTAGCAGTCCAATCATACAGGCATTGAAATACAACCGCATTTATTAAAAACGAGGCTCTTAAAGCTCAATGTAAAACATCGGGTGTCCGCAAAAAACGCTAAGCACAGTTTCTTATCAGTCGCGCCCGCCGACGAAGACAGCCGGCACAGCCGTGGTGCCGAATTTCCAGGCGTGGCCCGAACCGATTACGAGCGACGAAAGGTCCTGCGCTTTTACCGGGGGCGCCAAGGCCAGCTTTGCACGTCATTTGTGGTGTTCGAGTTTCGACATTCTCGCATAATCTCGAACAGAATGTGGTTCTACTCTGCTTTGCATACACTAAGGAAGGACCTAGCGTCGCCCAAAAAGGACACGTTAATTAGGCACCTCAGTACAACCAGCTTTTCGGTTTCTAAAGACTTACGCAGCTCTTGTAAATTTCTCCTCTTATTTATTTGCCCTAAAACTCCCGTAGTTTCACATCGTTTAAACCAAAACTAGATAGCGCGCTGTTATCAAAAAGCCCCATGCGTCACTTCCTAAAGCTGTCAATGCAAGATTTCCCCAAGGCTGCATTTCCGTGCTGAGTCTATTCGCTACGTTACAAGCGACGTGGACGCGGATCTAGTAACATGGTAACGCATTCTAACGAAACGTTGTCAGAGTGATAGTCTGGTGCTGTTTCAACGTGAGGCCATCGCGCTGACGATGCTTCAACTCATATGAAAACTCCGTACAGAGCTTGCCCCGTACGAGTTGCCACCGAGAACGCTATTCTATAGAGATGCGCAGGTTTCGACTTTATATCCAGAAAATCAGCGCACAATACTCGAACAGCGCGGGCAAATCAACCGGGGTGTATGACGCGAAGTTGCTTTGCGTCAAAGGCATTGAAGCTGTATGTAAAACTTCGTCTGGATTCCTGCAGGTAAACAAGTGTCGTATAAAAAGTGAAAAGCACGATATTCCCTAACGTTTCTCGCATGACTACTCCTGTTTCTTTGATAGCTCTGTGCGAGTAACAAACAATAGCCATCCACTGAAACTTGATGCGAAAGCATGCTCACGTGTTTTTCAACATAGAATTTTAGGGTGGACATCTCGGTCTAGGAGTAACGAAGGAAGCCGGCAGTACGGATGGCGCATTGAGTTTTCAATCTAGATTACAGCCACTTTACAACACTGATAGTTTAGATTGCTGTACAATAAGAGTAGGTGGACGCGTTATCCTGCTATACGTTGTAGTTTGTCCAAAGAAATTTTGGTGTCAGCAGTGTATATTTATTCCGCACTGGAAACAATACTGACAGCCCCTTTTGCTCTAATATTCTTATTCGGTCGTTGTAACCAGGTAATTGCATAAGCATTATATATTGTCACGGGGTCGTGACGTGGCCGAAGACAGGAGACTTTGTGGTTGGACTTAACTGTTTATTTGGGCGAACCTGTGCCCGGTAAACGGAAAGTCCAATTACAGCAGCAGTCTTGCACAGATAGCAGTCTCGGACTGATAGCGGCGAACGGAGCGTCGGCCTTCGATCAACAATGGACAAGCGGCGTAGCGCGTCGGCATTTATACTCTTGCCGTCGAATGTTCTAGCGTTATCGCTGGCGGTGGCGTGGGTTCCAGAACAATCTGTACCGTTCACACAGTGGGCGTGATCTTATCGAAATGATCTACTACAGTCCGGAACCTTCTCGAAAACTGGAGGCGCGGTTTGCGCTGAGAATCGTGTGGTGTTTTGGGACGATAACAAAAACTTGGGAAATGGAACGTGGCATTGCCCCCCTCTGAAAAAAGGCATCGTCCCGATGCTTTAACTAAAGTTGTAAGTACAATAATAATGCAAGAAAGTACAATGAATAAATTACGATACAACAATAATACAAAAAAACACTGGTTCAGTTTGTTAACTCGATGAAACGGCTTGAGGCGCGCGACATGGACGACTTCAGGTCGTGATCGGCGTCGTTGAGAGTTCGTGATGGCGTCGGGGACAACCTCGTAATCAAGTGGGCCGAGACGTCGAACCACCCTGTACGGTCCGAAGTACCGTCGCAAAAGCTTTTCACTTAGTCAACGTCGGCGTATCGGCGTCCACACCCAAACACGTTCACCGGGCTGGTATTCCATGAAGCGTCGTCGAAGGTTGTAACGGTGGCTGTCGGTCGTCTGTTGATGCTTGATACGGAGACGCGCAAGTTGTCGGGCTTCTTCGGCGCGTTGAAGGTACTCGCTCACATCGAGGTTTTCTTCGTCGGTGACGTTGGGTAACTTGGCATCGAGCGTCGTTGGCGGGCTCCTTCCGTAGACCGATTTGTATGGAGATATCTGCGTCGTCTCCTGCACCGCCGTGTTGTATGCGAAGGTCACATACGGAAGAATGGCGTCCCACGTCTTGTGTTCGACATCGACGTATATTGACAGCATGTCGGCGATCGTCTTGTTAAGGCGCTCGGTGAGGCCGTTGGTCTGTGGGTGGTACGCTGTCGTCCGGCGGTGGTTTGTTTGGCTGTATGCCAAGATCGCTTGAGTTAAGTCGGCAGTGAATGCCGTTCCTCTGTCGGTAATAAGGACCCTCCGGGGCGCCGTGACCTAGGACGATATTTTCGACGAAGAACTTAGCTGCCTCGGATGCACTGCCTTTTGGCAGGGCTTTTGTCTCGGCGTAGCGGGTGAGGTAGTTGGTAGCTACCACGATTCACTTGTTTCCGAAAGCCGACGTCGGGAACGGCCCCAGTAGGTCCATACAAATCTGCTGGAATGGTCGGCAAGGTGGATCAATTGGCTGCAGAAGTCCCGCTGGCCTTGTCGGCGGTGTCTTGTGTCGCTGACAGTCCCGGCATGTTCTCACATAACGAGTTACGTCGGTGGTAAGACGTGGCCAGTAGTACCTTTCTTGTATCCCTCGCGAGCGTGCGAGAAACATCGAGGTGCCCTGCCGTCGGATCGTCGTGCAGGGCCTGCAGGAGTTCTGGTCGCAGAGCTGGAGGCACCACAAGGAGGTACTTAGCTCGAAGCGGTGAAAAGTTTTTCTTTTTTAAAAGACCGTTTTGTAAAAAGAACGACGCAAGTGCGCGCTTGATTACCTTCGGGACTTCGGCGGTCCTGCCTTCTAAGTATTCTATCAGGGCCTTAAGTTCCGGGTCGGCCCTCTGTCGTTCAGCGAAGTCGTCGGTAGTTATCGTTCCTAAGAAGTAGTCGTCATCCGGGTCGTCGGGTAGCGGTTGGTCGACAGGCGCACGAGAGAGACAGTCGGCGTCGGAGTGTTTTCTGCCGGACTTGTAAATGACAGTAATGTCATATTCTTGAAGTCTCAGGCTCCATCGTGCGAGGCGACCTGAAGGGTCCTTCAAGGTGGCTAGCCAACAAAGTGCGTGGGGGTCGCTCACAACTTTGAAGGGCCTGCCGTAGAGGTAGGGGCGAAGCTTCGACGTAGCCGAGATGATGGCGAGGCACTCCTTTTTTGTAGTGGAATAATTTGCTTCTGCTTGGATAGCGATCGGCTGGCGTAACTAATAACCCTTTCAAGTCCGTCAGCCCTCTGCACAAGAACGGCGCCAAGACCTACGCTGCTTGCGTCAGTATGTATTTCTGTCTCGGCGAATTCTTTGAAATGGGCAAGTAACAGAGGCGTCTGGATGCGATGTTTAAGCTCCTGGAAAGCGCGTTTCTGCGGCGTTTCCCAATTAAACTCCACGTCGGCCTTCGTAAGATTAGTGAGAGGATAAGCGATGCGGGCGAAGTTTTTCACGAACCACCTATAATAGGCACACAGGCCCAGAAATCGGCGCACGGCTTTCTTGTCAGTGGGCGGCGGGAAGTCGGCGATGGCGGCTGTTTTCCATGGACATGGATGAACTCCAGACTTGCTGATAACGTGCCCCAGAAACAAGAGCTCCTCATACGCGAATCTGCACTTTTCTGGCTTCAGTGTGAGTCCGGAAGTCTTGATGGCTTCAAGTACAGCTTCAAGGCGCCGAAGATGCTCGTCAAAACTCGATGAAAAACACGACGACGTCGTCCAAATACACAAGGCAAGTCTGCCACTTCAATCCTGCCAGTACTGTATCCAAAACGCGTTGAAAAGTTGCAGGCGCTGAGCAAAGGCCGAAGGGCATCACCTTAAACTCGAAGAGGGCGCCCGGTGTTATAAACGCCGTCTTCTCTCGGTTTCTTTCGTCGACTTCGATTTGCCAATAGCCAGTCTTGAGGTCCATTGACGAAAAGTACTTGGCGTTAAGGAGCCGATCAAGTGCGTCGTCTATTCGTGGGAGAGGATACACGTCCTTTCTTGTGATTTTGTTCAGGCGGCAATAACCGACGCAGAAACGTAGGGTCCTATGCTTTTTCTTCACTAACACCACGGGGGATGCCCATGGACTCTTGGACGGCTGGATAATGTCATCCCGCAGAATTTCTTCAACTTGTCTCTTCATGGCCGTACGTTCTCGCGTCGAAACCCTGTACGGACTTTGACGGAGTGGTCTGGCAATTTTCTTCGGTTATGATGCGATGTTTCGTGATTTGGGTCTGCCGTATTTTCGATGACGATGAAAAGCAATTTTGTATTGCAGAAGCAGGGTCTTGAGCTGTTCTTGCTTATCGTTCGGAAGTCTGGGATTGACGTCGACAGCTATGGGAGGAGCTTGGTTCCTCTGAGCAGGTTCCTGCAGAATTGGTGAGGGCGAAAGCACTGGTGGCTTCGACAATTTCTTCGATGTATGTGACCGTTGTTCCTTTGTTCACATGTTTGTACTCATTGCTGAAATTCGTGAGCATAACCGTTGCTTTGCCATCCCCCGCAGCGTCTTCAATTCCTCTTGCGACGCAAATATTTCGGGTGACCAACAGATGCTGACTGCCTTCAACAATGCCTTTCCAAGTCAGGTGATTTAGGAGCGCCGACTGAAATAATGACGCTTCAGCGAGGCGGAATGGACTGTTCTTCCAGCCCATTCAAGGCATGGTGTCCTGACGGCTGTGCGCGGCTGTAGTGCTTCTTCTGTGGATAACGTTATCGACTTTGTTTTTAGGTTGATGACAGCACCTGGAGGCATAAGAAAGTCCATGCCAAGGATGACATCTCTCGAGCAAGGCTGTAGGACTACGAAGTCTGTAGGAGAAATACGGGCGTTAATGGTGACTCTCGCTGTGCAGATTCCTGCAGGCGTTACGAGATGACCTCCGGCTGTGCGGATTCAGGGCCTTTCCAAGCTGTCCTAACTTTCTTTATCTTCTCGCGGCGAACGACACCACTGATGACAGAATAGTCGGCTCCAGTATCGACGAGAGCGGTCACACTGTGGCCGTCGATAAGAACGTCGAGGTCGCTAGTTCGCCGTCTCGCATTACAGTTAGGGCGTGGCGTCGGGTCACGCTGCGTCGGCTTGTTCCGCTGCTTCCATGTTGCGTCGTCAGGCCACCTTCGGTAAGTGAGCTTTCGCCGTCAGGGCTTTGCCTGTTGGCGTTGTGTTCGGAAAGCTCCGTCGCGGCGTCGTCGGACGTCTTCGGTAGTTCGTCGCACAGAAAC
>WOVY01000056.1:130000-269663 GCA_013436015.1 Rhipicephalus annulatus | reverse complement strand
TTGCTGCTCTCCTAGACGTAGTGGCAGACTGATAACGCCCAAATGATGTATTTTGCTTCCTTCGTAGTTAGTAAGTACTGTGGTCGATGGCCGCACCATGGTCGGCAAACGCATCCTGCGAAAGTACGAGTACGGCATATGTTCGCTTGCGCTCCTGTATCCACTTTCAGTTCTGTCGGGTGCCCGGCAAGGTCCCCTGCCACCGTCCAATCCTGATTTTTGGACACGTTTCTGATTTGCACCGTGAGAACTTGAATGTCTTCATCGGTAGCGTCCGAGGACTCCTCCAGTGCATCTTCTGTTGCAGCGACGCCTAACTCATGAACGCCGCGTCTACTCCTGCAGCAAGCTGCAAAATGGTTTCTTTTGTTGCACAGCGTTGCACGTTTTCCAAACGCTGGGCAGCGTCCTTGGTCCGTGAATCTTGCCACAGTAGCCACAGCGTCGACGTTGTCCGCTCGTTCGAGACTGTCCGGCAGCGTTTGCAATTTTTTCGACTCTCTGCACCTTTGCTTCGCTTTCAAGAGCACGGTTCTGCGTTGCTGCCAGTTCCGCGGCTTTGCAGATTTCTACAGCTGATTCTAGGGTTAAGTCCTTCTCCTGAAGCAGGCGTGCACGTAGCTTCTTGTCGACGATACCGCACACTATCTGGTCCCTCACCATCGAGTCCCTAAGTTCGCCCAAATTACAAGTCTGTGCTTTCAACTGAATATCGCGCAAAAAACTGTTCGAAAGGTTCACCATCCTGTTGTTGCCGACTGCGCAAAACGTACCTCTCGAATGTCTCGTTGCACCGAGGCGTGCAGTAGTCTTCGAAGGCTTTGACGATCGAGTCATAGTCTTCTCGTTGTTCTGCTGATAGAGGTAGGGTGTTAAACACTTCAATTGCCTCTGGGCCCGCGACGTGTAGAAAGATGGCAGCCTTCTGTGCTGGCGTCCGTTTCTTGTTGGTCTCAGTAGCTTTGAAGTAGAGTTCGATTCGTTGGCGGAACTTTTTCCAGTTGTCGGCCGGAGCATTTGTCAGTACAAGTGGCTCGGGTGGCCACTTCTGACACCATGTTCTGGTTCACGCGCTCAGCAAAGACACAACCACACGAGACGCTAGCTAGCAAGGGACTGTTTATTGATGGCTACCGCGCCGCGCGCGCACCCTCTCTCAAGGTGGCCAGGTGAGGTGGGATCATCCCGATTTATTAAGCGGTGGCCCGCCTGGTACACAAGTGATCAGCTTCTCCGCAGTGAAAGCATAGAGGCGGTGATCGGGTGTGCGCCAGACATCAGACTTCCGAGGATACGAGTGCCGATCGTCGATGTACTGGACCGGTTGCACCGAACGGTGGGCAACAGAAGCACCACGGACAAAGGGCAGGGGCGGTGGCGTGTACGTGCCTTCGTAGTATGGTATGTGCTGCGCTGACTCGAGTGAAACTGCAGGGGCAGGATGAACGAACAGAGGCGGCGATGCAGCAGGGCGTTTCAAGGCTTCGGCGTAGGTTGTCTTACGGTGGTATTCAGCAGGAGCTGACGCAGCTGTATCAGGAGGCAAGGTGTCCCGGAGGGCCTGGTGCAGCTCATCTTTGATGACAGTTGCAATGGAGCTAACCGTAGGATGAGGTGCTACACCAGCCTTTTGCAACTCTTCACGTACGATATTACGGATCAGTTCACGTAAGGAGTCATTGCTGGTCCCAGCGGCGGCGAAAATGTCAGCAGTGGACATGCCATTGACTTGCCTGTCATATTGGTTTGATCGCTGCTGTAGCATTTTTTCCATTGTCACGGCTTCAGACAAGAACTCCGCGACCGTCTTCGGAGGGCTTCGCACGAGGCCGGCGAAAAGCTGGTCCTTGACACCACGCATCAAGTGACGCAACTTCTTGTCCTCCGTCATTCTTGAATCTGCCCGTCGGAAGAGACGCGTCATGTCTTCGACGAACGCGGTCACAGTTTCGTTTGGTGACTGGACGCGGGCAAGAATAGCTCGTTCAGCTCTTTCTTGGCGGTCAGCGCTGGCATATGTCTGCAGAAGTCTACGAGAGAATTCTGGCCACGTCGTCAGCTGCTCCTCTCGATTTTGATACCACGTGCGAGCTCCGTCTTCAAGATAGAAGTAAACACGACCCAGTTTCGCCGCGTTGTCCCACTGATTCAAGTTGGCTACGCGCTCGAAGTCCGCCAACCAGTCCTCAACGTCTTCGCTCTCCGTACCATGGAACGTCGTCGGTGCCCGTGGGCTTTCCAAACGTATATCGGTTCGACGACGTGCTTCCCGTGCCGGTTGGCAAGGTTTGTACCGAAGTGCTGGTCATGTTTGTTGACGTGGTGGGAGCAGTATCGTTGACTTCCGGAGGCAATCCCCTGATTCGGCGGCTGGTCCGATGCACGGGAGTATTGACTGGCACTGGACTCGTATTACGGCTTCCTGGGGGGGTCTGCAGCATCCGTGAGACTACCCAGCACCTTCCACCAGTTTGTCACGATGAGTCACAAGTACTGGGGAATATATTGAACGACCGGGTAGCTAGCTCTAAGACGATGCGTCAGTCGTGACTGGCTCTCGAGCCGAGAAGAGACACGCAAATCTTCTTTTTTCCTCCAGATGGTAGAGCCGCTCTTGCAGTCGACCCACTACGTGTGGGTGGCAATATGTCCGACCTTGTCAGCCTCCGGCATCTCGGCATTGGCTTCGCGACACAACAATAACACATCTTCCATATAGGAGACGTAAGACTCGGTCGAGGTCTGCGCCCGAGACGCGAGCATTTTGTTCGCGGCCATTTTTCTTCCAATTGGCTTTCTGAACAGGTCCAACATTTTCTCCCTGCACACTGCCCAACTCCCAAGGTATGTTTCATGGTTCTCATACCACGATTTGGCGGTTCCCCTAAGATAGAATAACGGGTTCGCCAGCATAAGAGTTGGGCCCAACCGGTACCGAGTACTCACACGTTCGTACTCTGCCAGCCAATCTTCAACGTCAACTTCATCTGGATCGCCGGAACCGCTGAACGTGCCAGGATCCCGCGGGGGTTCGAGCACGAAGGTTGTGGTCGCAGAAGGAGATGTAGTTACCGCATCATCTCCGGCCGCAGGAACACCAGGAGCAGATGCAGACGCCGTACTCCCCGTCATCGTTGTGGAATGACCCTTCAAACGTCGGCCGCTGCGAAGTTCCGTTGCGAGGCGGCTGCCCAGCACTTCCACCAAATGGGACGGGGCGAGGTCTAGGCTTATACGATAGCGTCCACCGAGAATCGGCAGCCGAACAAGATGTCTGAGTTGCCTCTCGCGCAAGCGCCTAACACACAGGCGTCTTCTTCATCTTCAAAAAGTACCACGCTTGCTCCTGTCGATGATGCACCGTAACAATATATATATTTCGGAGCAGAAGCGTTGCAATTCAATGAGTAGTGGGACGCTGCTGTACGGCAAGGGCATGACCACTGCCTCGTAACAATATATACAACACGACGCACATTGGGCAAAGCCGGAGTAGTGCTGCACGGCGTTCACCATGCGTTTCAGCACGCGCGACGTGTACACTGTAGTACACATCGCAGCGGCCACGGTGTGACATACAAATCGCGCACCGTGGCAGCGGCCACGGCTACCTGGATCGGTGCGCGGGGCACAAGCGCCAATCCCGGTGGCCGTGCAGTGGCTCTGCTGGTTCTCAGCCAGATCACCAGGGCGGCGCATCGTGTAAATTTTATGTGCGCATGGAGGAAGGGTATGCGCGCCACTTGGGCAGCGCTGGCTTCCTATTGCATATGACGGCTGGCGTCAGTCTGTTTCACGCTTTATTTTTTTAGGGCTATTCACCGTTTCGTTCTATAGCAGTCATGTTAAGCGACATGAATGCACCCAAAAAAATGGAAAACTGTGACAGCAACTGCGTAAAATGCAGACCGATTAAATTACTGCTATACCTGTTGCCTACAAAATTCCGCTGCGCTGCTGAAGATAATAAAATTAATTAAAAAAAAGAAATTTACCACCATTGTTTTCAAGCTGTTGTCGCCGCTTGACAATGATGGGTAGGGTGGCCACAGCAACGACGCCAAGGACAAAGAATGGGAGCGGATATTCCCAGGCCTGGATAGAAAGCAGAAAATTATTTATTCTTTGTAAAGGCTGTGATCAAAACAATAATAATATATGATTACTCTCAACCATGAGTGTCCTAACTTATAAGTTAAAACTACAACCGGCTGAAACTTCATGCAGAAAGTACTTAAGAGAAACTTTTACAGTTAGCAAGAGGCTGTCATCGCAAGTATCAATCGCTACAGCTCCAACTTTTTGCTCGTTGAGCAAACGTGCAGTGGTGGTAGACGACGTTTACAATACGAATACATGAGAAATTGTTGTTTTTCAAGTAGGTTAACGTAATTTTAGTGAATTAGTTTTGCGCGAGTCATTAGCAAGCTTGGTCAATTGGACAGACGTGGAAGCTCAGTATTTAATTACAAAGTGCCGCATGACCACCCAAACTGTCTAGTTTCTTTACATCACTGCTGACAAGTTGCAGCCTTGCAGAATTAAAGTCTGTTGATCGAGACCTTGGCTCTCCCGTGATGCGCCTGTTCAAGAATCCTTTATTTCTTAAAGCCAAAGTGGCCCCGCCGCGGTGGTCTAGTGGCTAAGGTACTCGGCTGCTGACCCGCAGGGCGCGGGTTCGAATCCCGGCTGCGGCGGCTGCATTTCCGATGGAGGCGGAAATGTTGTAGGCCCGTGTGCTCAGATTTGGGTGCACGTTAAAGAACCCCAGGTGGTCTAAATTTCCGGAGCCCTCCACTACGGCGTCTCTCATAATCATATAGTGGTTTTGGGACGTTAAACCCCACATATCAATCAATCAATCAAAGCCAAAGTGCTTTTGATCGGGTCGAACAGCTTCAGTGCTGAGGCCAGCGGGCAGTTGTTTTTGCGTTCCGGAAATACTTGGAGTGACAAGGTCGAAGAAGTCGAGCGGACTCAAAGGTGTTTCCACCTGTGTTTTCGTGACTTCTGTTATCACCATTTTTAACTTACATGTGTATTGAGTCGACTTGCGGAGGCAAACCTCTACAAATATTCTCAATGAAACGCCACTTCGAGTGACCTGATTCCATGTTATGCCTGGGAACTTCTGAAGCTTAGCACTCCATTGAACTTGCTCTCGTCTTTGGCTGTGGTTTTATCCTTTAATACTAAGTCTGTTACCTGTTTTACCGCCTCTTAGTTACTGCACTTTACGTGGTCAGACCAAGTATATTGCTTGCGCGTGCTGTCAGTTGGGGTATTACTTACCACAGTTTGTTTCCTGACCCCTTCTGTGTCTTCCGGTTTATTGCTGTTGCTTCTACAATGTTTCATTTCATCATCTCTATTTACCTTTTACAGCGAAAGCTGTTATGAGATCAGATAACAGGTCACGTGTGGCGCCGTAGTTGTCCGCCGCCAGCGCTGGCGTCTGTAACCGGTATTGCAAGACTTAAGAAAAAAAAGTCAGGCCTGCGCGCAATGCGCAACACAGTCCAACCGAAAGCTAGAAGAGCGACCTCTCAGAGACATTTCTGAACACTCTTCGAGACGCTGCAATCACATTGCTGAGTACCCACTACTCCATAAATAATCGTCAATTTCGTGCGGTAGGCCTGTGTTCACTATGATTCTTCAGAAAAGCGTGGTATCCACTACACACTTGTTGAAAATTTTGTGCAGGTTTTTTATGAAGTGGCCGACAAAGATGAAGAATTATGCTTGACGTGGGTATGTGCCACAGTCAATTGGCGCTCAAGAACAAGTTTTCTAATAGGTTGGAGCATTGGATGACCCACTCGTTACGCAATTGGCATTGAGTGACGCCTGGATTTTGCTTTTATCTTTTAAAAAGCAGACCCGGGTTTGAATTTCATGGTATTTTTATTTACGGAGTTTTTTTTGTCGGTCGATACTGGTTACAGACACCGGCGGTGGCGGCCAAGTACGTCGCTGCGCGTGACCCGTGTTCTGATATTATAACAGTTTTCGCTGTAAAAATTCCGTAAATAAAAAAAACACTAAGGACTGAATGAGATTTCAACACGGGTCTGCAGCGTGCCAGCCCATTATTTTACCACTGAGCCACGCCTGTGCTTGAAGTTTATTTCAAAACTGGCCTTTGGCAGGCTTGATGTCGGGAAGAGAATCGCACTAATATGAATAATAAAGCGTTCTAGAACATAAAAGGAACAACCAGGCGCCGCATATTGCAATGTGCGTAAAAATTGGGTCGTCCAGTGATGCAACCCTCTACAAAAGCCTGTTATTGTTCACTTATTAGTGCAATAACGGTGAAGAGCTTGTTTTGCAGAAATTCTGGTGTCGGCATCGTTGGTTGTGAGTGAAAATTATCATTTTACGTGTGACCGAAAAATAGAGAATGATGCAACCCTGGAACGTAGAGGAAACTGAATCAGGGTTGTTTGGGACCGAGTGCGGTTCAGCATACTTGTTATGCGTGCGGTCCGCGCGCTAGAAAGAAACCTTCACCTTACACATCTTCACATTATAAGGTAGTAAAAAGTACAATTGCGTCAATGTGTTTGGAGTCTGTGCTGGTGAGGTCATGCTCACATGAGAGGCTAGCCAGATTCTGTGCTCAGATTGGACGACTAAAGGCAGCTGGGTTCCCGCAGTCTGTGCTGGCAGGGGTGGCTGAAACCCTCCTGAAAAAGCTCAAAGGACTCTCGTGAAAGCCGCGGTTGGAAGACGCACTCAATGGGCGTGAGAAGCCTATAATGCTACCCTACTTACACAGGGTAACACACAACCGGAAAAAGGTTGCCAACCGCCACGGAGTTTGCATTGTGTTTTCTGCACCCAAGGAACTTTCGAGGTTGTGCTCGCGAGTTTCGAGCGGTGAAGAGCACGATAGCCTGTGTACCAAAAAGCATGCCAACCCGATGGTGCAATGCGATGTGGGAGTGGTGTACGCGATTCCGTTTTCCTGCGGCAACTCTTATGTGGACCACACAGGCCGCTGTGCAAACGACCGCTTATGGGAACACCATGCTGTCAATCAAAAATAACGAAATGGATTATTTGCCTTCCCACTGCGCAGCTTGTGGACGTGAAGCACTATTTCAGCGGACTAAGATACTGGGTCATAGCAGATACACGGGTGCTCGTGAGGTCTTGGAAGCGTTATTCATTAACACGAAAAATGATAGCAGTGTAAGTGAGGCCTCAATATCGCTCTATGGTGCAGAAATGTCCTTTTTGATCAATAAGGTGCGTTGACGCGTGATGTACTTTGGTGCGTCTGCGCAGCTTTGTTAGGTTTCCCTATTTTACCGATGATCTGCGGTCAATAAAACAGTTGGTAGTTCGCGCTCGAACTGTTGAAGTGATCCTTGTTTGTGTTGTCTTTTGTTTATGTGTGCATTTTTTCATGTGAATTATTTACCAACTAGCTCCTCAAGACACCGTGATTGTCATAATGGCTTTGTGATTGAAAACCGATACCCCACTACAAAAGGCACACACGTTACTGCACCTATTCCCTTAAGGTCACTTAGTGGGTGCATAGCGAATTCGATAAGGTTTCATCCACTAAGTGTTTGAAGTACGCACTAGGAACAGGATGCCGCTATCGCGTTCAACTTCTAAAGGCAAAGCTTTAGGGTCCCCTGATTTTTAACTGTGGTGCCTAGACACTTCAGGCATAATTATTCATCGTCATAGTCAGTGCACAAATATAATATTGCACAATATTCCTAGCAAGTCTGTAGCAGACACCATGCTTCTCCGAAGAATGATGAATGATAGCATAGTGAATGGGAGCCTACTACACAAAAATTGTGCTTATTTATTACGTGGTAACCAGCAAGTGTGCTTGTAGCAGTTACTCAAGAGTCTTTAGAAAGGGCTCTGAAAGGACGCTCTTCGAGCTTTCGATGGGACAGTGCTGCGCGTTCCGCGCAAACCTGCAGTTTTTTTTTTCAAAAGTTTTCTCGTTATATTCTAGCTTTTATCTCCTTATGTTAGTTTTGGTGATATGCAATGATTGTAGATAAAAGAACTTTATACGTAAGGGTTTGGAACAGGGGTTATGAAGTTGATGTATGGGCATTCAAGTCCAGGGCTCCACTGGCTGCTGCCACCTGCCTGACGAGACCCAGGAGCACAAGCTGTACATATCGGTCATAGCTTGCAAGCTGTGCCTCTCATTGCTCAAATTTCTTATAGAGCATGTATCGACCTAAAAGATATTTAAGTTCAGTGGTCGGTTTGGGCATCCCCACGAGATGGGGTAGAGTGACGGTGAACCACCACGACACGGGCGGGCGTGCCCATACAGTGTTGCAAGAATTTTGTTTATTTTCGCAGGTTGGGAAACACTTCCGTTTCAATCCTACAGAGTTCCTTCGCGTCCTGCCCTCCCAATAATTTTGGAGGGGGGGGGGGTATTTTTGTTGTGTGCCTCACTGGTTAGCAAGCTTTCGCAAGGGGCCATTCTGGAAGGGTCGTCCTGCTCGTTTGTTTCCTGCTTGAGTGTTTTTATAGAACTGCAATAATTGCAAGCATGGAATTATTGTACACTTTACTCTTTGTGGAGATTTGTAGATTCCATGCCATGGTTAGGAAATGCCATCCGAATCAACTTGTTTTTGTCGGCGAATGCCCCCCTCTAGGGGCAAGTTACTGTTATTTATTAACTTGGATGTACATACTATATTCAACAGACTCAAAAGGTAAGTTGCCAATTGTGAACACTTTTTATTTCATGAGGTGAAGGAGGCCACATAGTTTCGATGGGAAATCATAAATACGAGATTATTCTACCTAGTTGTGCCCAAGCGGAGCTGGCTTCTTTTAAACTTTTGAGCGGTAAAAATATACTATAAAATGAAAAACAAAGCATGCCTCACTTTTTGGAAAGCGTAGATACCGTTACGAGAAAGTCCTATACAATTATTTGCTACTTACATCTATTAGAAATCCTCCAATGTAGCTTCCTGCCATGTTGCCTGCGCCCCATAGGAACTCGAAAAATCCCTGCGAATGGAAACAAGACTTTAGACTTTCATTTTTATTTAGTGAGATTGAATACTTTGCCAATAAAATATCTGGTACTGTGTAGTGCTCTTTAATGTTGTACATTTAGTGATAAGTAGCATATAGGCACACAAAAAGAATATAGATATTCGAAACATAGTATTTACAGAAATGCTCATTTACAAAATGCCGTCGTAATAGCCTCACCTATGAATGTTTAGCAAAACTATTTCTTAAAGGTGCTGTGCAGCACTTTCCGAGAATTACGAGAAAACACTGCTGTTCAGTCGAGGCTCCTTTGAACATGCGAGCAATAGATAGATAGAGATCACTCGCCGCTGGCAGCAGATTTCTTGAAAGACGTCATACGCGTTAAGGCACTGCCAGTGACTGATTGAGCACCCGTGTGCTGCATGCTTACCGGGCCAGCCAAGACATATTTGAAGCAGTCGGTTGGTGAGGCTGTACTATGATAGCAGTGTACTCACTTTACGATTATTCAAAAAGTGTGAGGTTCCTCGAAGTATTTTTTCGATTGAGCAAAATATTCATAGTAACGTAGGAAGATGCCTAAAATCAAATATGTCGTATTATTCAAATGGTATAGTCAGTAGGTAGGTGTCACAATTTACAAATGCACATCACGATTGAAATTAATACCGAAATTCCGCAAATGAAAGTCGCTACATGGGCGATAATATGAGAGCGACTCACTATGAAGATGCCGCTGTTCTGGTCAAATCTCGTCGTGATGACCGTGACCATGCCGACGATGTACATATTGTTTGCGAGTCCTCCAAAAAGTACGGATGTTATAGATGCTGCCAAAAAGGTGTTCCCGTCTTGTATCCAGTAGAGGCAGCTTGGGGGGAGGGGGAATGAAAATGCCACTTGTTATGGAATGACCATTACGCGATAATTGTATGGAAAGCGTAACGTGTGTGTGTGTGTGTGTGTGTGTGTGTGTGTGTGTGCGTGTGTATGTGCGTGTGTGTGCGCGCGCGCGTGTGTGTGTGTGTGCTATATGAAGGGAGGGAGGAGGGCTTCTACGCATAAATTGTGAAATAAGTGATTTACGCATGAATGCAAAGGAACTACAGATAGACGGACAAAGGTCCATTTTATGCCATTAAAATGACGAGGAAGCACATAATAAGACAAACATATTGAACGCGTAAGACGGCCTTATTAGTTGATGGAAACCTAGCTATGCAGGGGAAGTCATATGGGCATAAGGCTGACTGACTGTGTTTGTCAATGTTTTATTATTGTTTAGAGCCGGGCCGCAACTACGGGGGGGGGGGGCGCTGAAGGGTAGCATCCCCCACCCCGTTGCTCCCGAAGTTGCTACGTGGTTTAGCTGTACAGCAAAATCTGTTATGAGATCGCAACAAGGGTCACGTGCGCCGTAGTTGTCCACCGCCGCCGCCGGTGTCCGTAACCACCATTGCGCAAAATAAGAAAAAAAACAAACTAAATATATGAGAACATTAACGACACAATGAAATTGCAACCCATGTCCCCTGCGTGCAATCCCAGTATTCTACCATAAAGCAACGCTGATGCTTGAAACTCCGTTGCAAACTGGCCTTAAGCAAGCTTGGTGTCGGGAAAGGAATCAAGTTGATATGAGTAATACAGCGTTTCAGAACAGCAGACGAACAACCTGGCGTCACACAATGCGAATTGCGCAACGAGTGGGTCGTCGAATGCTCCAACCGATTAGAAAATTAAGAGTGAATTAAAGTTTCTTGGAGATGTGACGCGTACCCACGCTGGGGGATCGGCCAACAAAAACTTCAGACATAATTCTCCATCGTCGTCAGCAAAAGCATAAAAAAATTGCACAAAGTTTCTTGCAAGTGTGTAGTGGGTACCACGCTTCTCCGAAGATTGACGAAGTATGGCAAAGTGAATACCTCCCACAACACACAAAATTAAGATGATTCATGTCGTTGTTGGTGCCCTGCAAATGCGCTTGTAGAAGTTACAGAAAGAGTGTTTAAAAAAGGCACTTAAATACCGTGCTCACAGCTTTCGCTGTACCTGTACTCCGAGTTCGGCGCAGGCCTGACGCTTTTTTTTTTTGATGATTCTAGAACATTTACATCCCTTCAAAGCAGCCACCAGTACCTTAAGTTAACTGTTCTGCGCACGACCCCCCTCCCCCGCCGGAAAAAAAATCCTATAGGTATGGCTATGGTTTACTTTCCTTCTTCTTCATTGTTTTGTGACAATGTGAGCTACTCCCAAAAAAAGTAACCGAAGCCACAATGCTTTCTTTATTTCCTTGTTCTTCCTTTAATACTTCTGTTTTCGGCAGTTTACACTTCCCTGATGTGTGGTAGGCTTTGGTAGCAGGAATCGTAAAACACCGTTGAACTCCTTGCGTTTCCTTATCTCGCTCTCACAGCTGAATATGAATATTCACCTTACCAGTTTACGTGAAGGCCCAGTAAAGAAAATAAATCAAAATAAGTGATATTCGTGCCTTGTAACTATCTAGCGTATGATTTCGTTTATCAAGAAAGAAAGAAATAAACTTACTTACCCGAATGCAATGAGAAATATGAAGAAGCCACTTTGGCCGATAACATAGCAAGATGTTGGTGGCCATGTCTTGAGCTGGCGAGAAAATCAATAAAATGTTCTTCTAAATTTTTTTGTGTTGAAAAACAATAACAGTAACAATAACAGTCAATCAATTAATGGGTATACGAGGTGTTGCGGGAAAGGAAATAATTGAAAAATAAAAAATAAGAAAGTAAAAATAATTATTTAAATAAATAAATAAGTAAATAATATAAAAGAATATAAGTGAAAATTTACCAAAGTCACAAGGTTCGATGCCTGCCGGCAGCAAGTTATCTTTTGGTCAACTTTTCTTTCTTCATATTTACGTTACAATTACTAATAATATTGCACCCTATACTTCTTTGTATTAATGGTTCATTGTGAATTGTGAATAATATGGTCTAACAATACCATAGATATGAGGCCATAATGCCGTCAGGCATCAACAGAAATGAGACAATGATGATAAAGCCAGCCCGTGTGCAACAATTGATATTAAAATGACGTGATAAAGGAGCTTGGATGAAGAGATTTGAGATACGTGGGAAACCGTAATAAAATACGCCCAAGATAAAAAATCATTTAGTTATGAAAAATATTGATATCTCATAGATAAGCATTATAATTAGTTATTCTGTAGAGGTATTAGCTTTGGTAGGGGCAGGTAAATAACCAGGAATCAATTTATCTTCCGCGAAATTCCAAAAACAATGTGAGTGACGAATTACGCAGAGGCGTGTGGTAAGAAGCACGCTAACAGCTGCTACCGGAAGGCGATCGCAAAGGCTCTTAAAGGAGCCATGACATAGACATCCACCAAATTGCTGTTTTCAGCGAAAAGTAGAAGCAAGGGGTCGGTCAATTGTGCGTCTATATATAATTGAAAAATGGACTACAAGACAAATGGACTGCAAGACTGGAAAATGGACTGCGATTTCACTGCATCATGAGCCCTAGAAGTTGCCAGCTGTAAACCCCCCCACCGCCGCCTACTGCAATACTGACGTGGCGTGTGTGGCGTCATCTGCCTCACGGAAAGGAACCGTTGTCTTCTACCTAAGTACCAGCAGCTCCAAATTTTTCTACTTCCGAAGCCAAGATAAAAAAAAAAGCTGAAGTTTCGTGGACGCGCACCTGTCCACGAAACAAAAAAAAAACAAAATGAGGGACTTTTAAGTTTCGTCTTTAAGAGTTGAACGCGATAGCAAAATCCGACCCCTAGCGCGCCCTTCAACCGCTAAGTGCATACTTATGTTTTTTTACACACACACATGCACACACGCACACACACGCACACAGTAGATTGTATCCGCGCGTGCGCGGGAATTTTCCATACAGGTTTTTGATCTAAAGCAAGAGTCGCATGGCCTCCAAGATACACGCCTCGCGCCCGTCATCTCGGAGGTCATAAAGAGTCCCACAATGCCTCACAGATGGCAGCACATTATCTAGCGTTTGCTGTTTGCTTGATCAATGTCTCTGGAAAGGCATGATATGTTTTGCGCTAGATGGACATAGTTGTCTATTTTTAGAGCTGTTTGAAAGTTTCTGTGTGTTTTTAGCGGCGATGGCTGCACTATCTCGGCCCTTTTCGACGTAATTTTATGGCCTCCGAAATGCGCCTACAAATCACCGAATAGGCTCGTTTTCGTCGCGTCGAACAAAATACGTTAGAGGGGTCCTGAAACACTTTTTCAAGTAACCATGGAATGAATTCACTAGAAGAGCTTATTGCCTCACGAATGTATTGCCGCAAAAATTTCAAGAATCCGCCCAGTGCGAGTGGAGTTACAAAGGTTTCTCTCTTCTCTCGCCCCGACGAAAGCGCTCAAATCTAAGCAGGGAGGGGTGGCAGGGGCAGAGAAACCACTGCGCCTCGTGATCTCGAGCACTTGTTTCTTTTTTTTAATGTGCTGCTTTTTCAGTGTGATCGTGCGCAAACGCGTGGACAAGTAGCAGCTTCCCGCGGCGATCTCTGTAACGAGCTTTTAGATGCGGAGCATCTAATACTCTAGGCTTGTAGTGCGGCGCCGTCCGCAAGCTTCCTCCTCCTTCTTCCACCATCTGTGCATCCCTTCCTCCTCTACACACCGCGTGCGCTTCTCCTCTTCACGAACATTCGCTAGCTGTATAATGTAGCGCGCATGCGCCGTCACGCTTCGAGAACATCGGCAGCTGACGCGCGCGCATGCGCCGTCGCGCTTCGAGAACATCGGCAGCTGACGCGCGCGCATGCGCCGTTGCGCTTCTCCCCCTTCTCGAACATTCGACAGCTGACGCGCGCATGCACCGTCACCCACCATCTGTGCCACGCGCGCGTCTCCCCTTCGAGAACATTCTACAATTCTCCTGATTCTCCAGTGGACGCGCATGCGCCGTCGCGCTTCGAGAACATTCAACAGCTGACAGTGCATGCGCCGTCGCGCTGTATATATACTCAAGGTCGGCGCTCGCTCGCTCAGTTGCCGCTCGTCGGTTGGTTTGTACGGCGCGTCGACGTCCAAGGTCGCGGTGAAATGAATTCCAACGAATCCACAAACACAATGATCGACGTCCCTTCGACCAGCGCCGCCCTTTCGCATACGTGTGTACGTGTTCACTCATTTAACACCCCCTCCTACAACTACGTTAACCAATTTAGCCATCGACCCAAGTAAGTCGCAATTTAACACCCCATTTCACAACCACGTTAACCAATTTAGCCATCGACCCAAGTAAGTCGCACTTTGACACCCCGTTAACCAATTATATGCTCCGCATCCTCCTCAGTGTTCTCCCGAGGGAAGCTGCGGGCAATTTTTTTTTCGCTCACGGACGGTTTTTCGCTCACAACCAACAGTGCCGACGCAATGGCTGATGCCGACGGTGGAATTTCCGCAACACGAGCTCTCCAGTGCTATCGCGTTTAAACCATTGACCGAAATCAAGGAGGAAGAAATGGTCAGAATACAGACGCTGGCAAAGCAAGCACCTTGTTACGTTACAGCTTTCGGCGCGCCATTGCAGTCAGATTCTGAGGTCATCCTATACTCGACCAAATACACTAAAATGTCACCAGCTTGTCTGTCAGCTCCTGTGGATTAACTCACGTAACAAAGATTATACGAAACACTCAGAGTAAAAAAAAAACAGCAGTAGCAGGGGCAGCTGCGTGTTTCTCTTTCTTGTTGTTGGACGTTGGCTCTCAGATCTCTCTTTGGGATTCGCATAACGAGATCATAACACGCAGCTGAGTGGTAGTTGGTTGGGGGGGGGGGGGAATTCATGGCGCATGAGCGTGTGTATCGGTGAAGGTCGCCCATTTCGAACAACAGTAGGAACATGTTATATGTATATAAAAAATAAATGAGGCGTTTACGAAGAACGTAAAATAAAAAAAATCATATGACAAAAAGCAATATGCTGCTGTATAGCATAATAAACAATTGAACAAACAACAAAAAGCCGGAAATGGCAAGCACAGACATACGCGCCAGCTGGTTGACTTACCATTCGCTCCGCGAGTACTGAGCCCAGCAGCATTCCGAACTTGTACGCAGAGAAGACGAAACTGTACTTCCATGATGACAACCCCCTGGAAGTTGCCTAGAACACGTGGCGTTTTTCAGTAAGAAATCACTGGACAATCGTAACATCAAAGCTAGAACATTTCGCGATTCAGGGCAACAGTCGCTCTTGTGGCGCGCTGTGGTCCGCCTAAAATACTTATATTGCGAGGGCTTTCGAAAATTCATGAATTTTCTCAAAGGGTCATTAAAGCATTTCAATGAATCAGTTTATACTGATAAAGTGTAGCATGACATCTCTAGTGTCGTCAATTTCACCATCCTGCGCCTTAATACAGGAGGCAATCAAAACCAGTCTCATTGAAATGTGCTGCCTGCAGGGCAAGGCATAGTCTTGAATTCGCGCCGAAGCGAACGACGACAAATACACAAGAAGAACACGAGCGCTCGTGCTATAACTATCCTCATGTCATTCCAACTAGCCCAAACTGCCACACTTGCCGTGGACGCGTTTACTTTTACACTGTAAGCATCAACGCACGATTACCTACATCTTAGTGGCGAAGCTTAGGATCGAGCTATGTCCGCCGTCGTTCCTAGGTGGCGATGATGACAATGAAGAACAAGTGCGTTATAGACCACACATTCTTTGTACCATCATGGTACACCACATGCGAGGTACCCACGATACGCCATGACGATGACGATGATGATCATAGACGACCACTGGCTCCTACAGTATATGACGTCTCGATGCTATGCGTTCCGCATGACTGGAAACAACCAACAACCACCAGGGGAACGTGCACAGACTTTGTCTTTGCCAACTTTGAGCTCTAGATACGATACTACAAAGCTATAATAATCAAGGCGAAAAAAAATACCCAACTCAACACAACATACCATTTACAGTGGCTAAACTTTGTATATAACCGTACACCACTTTGGTCCCTTATTTACATGCGCGAGTGGTCAATGTCACGGGTGACTTTACTGCAAAACAGAACGATCCCACTGCTTTACCCACTCATCATCGTTCACTTCGTGCATACCTGATTTTTTCTTGTCCTGATTTCAAGGCGTCGTGCCACAGCAATGCATTCATGATGGAGAAGTCATATGTTCAAAGTACACCTGATGAGAACTATTACTTACGCTTTTGCGAATAGGAAACTTACGTTTACGTTCAAAACTAATAAGAGGGGAATAGTGGTTAAGTATGAATAATAATTTCAGATAAATAAAAATAAAATAAAAGAATGAAGGGGACTAGGATGCTAATAATCTCTGGGTCTGAGCTGTCCGCCATTGATATCTGAACTTGGCTACGTTCAACGCTAGAACGCTATCTAGTGAGAGGTAGTCTAGCTGTGCTATTTGAGGAGTTAGAGGGTGTTAAATGGTATGTAATAGCGATGAGCGAAGTTAGAGGACACGTCAGGCAACTAAAGTGCTGAAGAACAGACATGTCCTATGCTGCCATGAATCAGTTGACCGAAAAAAAAAACTACGGGCGGGGTTTCTTAAACATAAGAATACTGCTGGCAACATAGAGGAATACTGCCCGTGTGCTCAGATTTGGGTGCACGTTAAAGAACCCCAGGTGGTCTAAATTTCCGGAGCCCTCTACTACGGCGTCCCTCATAATCATATAATGGTTTTGGGACGTTAAACCCCACATATCAATCAAACATAGAGGAATACTATAGCGTCATTGAGAGGGTGGAAAGTCTCACAATTAAGTTTAACAAAAGCTACAAGATGAAAATGGTTCAGGCCTACGCGCCTACATCCAGTCATTATAATTATTTGGCTGAATGCTTCTATGAAGATGTAGAATCAGCCATTAATGAAGTGTAGACAAAGTATACTATTTTGATGGGTAAATTTATTGCCAGGGCAGGAAAGAAAAAGTCTCGAGATCATGCAGTGGGGAACATGGCATCGACTCTAGAAGGTCCAGAAGGAAGTTATTAGTAGTGTTCGCAGAATGGAATAATTTACGGATCTTGAATACCTTCAGAAAATGGTCTAACCATAAGGGGGCGTAGTGAAGTCCTAATGGCGGAAAATAAAATAAAAGAAACTTTATGCTGTGTGCAAACTCAGGCATTGTACAGGATGTAGAAGTAGTTGGCAAGATCGGATGCAGTGACCATAGAATGGTAAGAGCTCGTATTCACCTAGATATAAAAAAGGAGAGACAAGAGCCGATACGGAAGAAGCCAATAATGAAATAGCGGTGAGAGAAAAAGCACAGAAATTCAGAGTTTTGCTTCAGAATAGATTTGGGAGTCCAAAAGAGGTAACTGACGTCAGCGTTGACACAACAAATAATAATCTTACTAGTATCATGGAAGAGTGTGGAATGAAAGCCGGAGGTATGAACACTACACAGGACACTGGCAAACTATCTCAGGAGAAGAAAATTACATTTAGAGACGACAAAGCGTGAATGCGTCAAATGCAATCGACAAAATAGAGCTAGTGAAGCTTTTGAAGTTGAACAATATGGGTAAGGTAGCCGGCATCAGAAAGTATAACATGAAGAGAGTTGAGCAGGCTGTGAAAAGCAGCAGAAGCCTAGAAGCTGCGAAGGCAAACTTCTGCATAGGCAAAAATTGTATGTTTTCGTTGAGGGACAAAGAAGGCAATGTCATAACTAACATAAATATTATAGTTGTGGTAGTGTAGGAGTTCTACAGATAGCTGTACAGAAGCCGGAACAACCAGGATAACTTATAAGAAGCAATAATAGCCCAGAGAAATTCGTAATTTTTCCAGTAACGACAGGGAAGTAAGGAAAGCTCAGGAATGAATGCAAAGAGGCAAAGCCGCTGGGGAGGATTATGTTAGGTTGGACCTGCTGAATGATGACGCAGTAAATTGTGTTAGAAAAACTGGCCACCTTATATACGAAGTGTTTCTTGAAGGTTATAAGAGTACCAGAATCTTGGAGAAACTCCAACATCATCTTAATTTATAGGAAATGAGACGCCGATACCTTAAAAACTGACAGGATGATCAGCTTAAAGAGTTAGTGTGACATTAGAGTTCAATCAACCAAGGAACCAAGCAGGATTTCGTACAGACTACTCAACAATAGCCCATATTTATACTCAAGGAGATAATAAATAAATGCGCGCAACACAACCAACCCCTATACACAGCCTTCGTAGATCACGAGAAGGTGTTTGGCTCAGTCGAGACGTCAACAGCGATGCAGGCGCTATGTAATCAGGGTATCGACGAATCCTTCATAACATGATGGAAGAAATTTACAGCGGATTCACAGCAGCATAGCTATCCATGAAAAAAGTGACAGAATCCCAATAAAGATGGGGGTAAGGCAAGGAGACATGATCTCTCCTATGCTATTCACCGCTTCTTTACAGGAGGTCTCCAGGACCCTAGATTAGGAAGACTTTTGGATAAGATATAATGGAGAGTATCTTAGTAACCTGCGATTCGCTGATGACATTGCCTTGATGAGTAACTCAGGGGACGAATTACAGCTCACGATTACTGAACTGGAAACGGAAAGCAGAAGTGTAGGTCTGAAAATTAACAAGTACTAAAATAAAATAATGTGCAACCGTCACGACAGAAAAAAGCACTTAGCAATAGGTGGATAGACGCTGGAACTTGTAAAGGAATATGTCTACTTAGTACAGGTAGTAACCGCGGAGCCAAACCATGAGAGTGAAAAAGCTAGACAAATAAGGATGGGGTGGATCACATTCAGCAAGCATTCTCATATCATAAATGGTAATCTGCCACTAAACCTCAAGAGGAAGTTATATAAGGGCGGCATCTGGCCGATACGTACCTACGGAGCAGAAACCTGGAGGCTTTCAAAGATGATTCAGCTTGAATTGACGTTGTGGCACCGAGCGGTGGAAAGAAAAATAATAGGTCTAACATTAATAGACAAAGGAGAAGAGTGGGTCAGGGAATAAACCGTGATTAAAGATATCATAGTTGAAGAGGAGGAGGAAGAAGGAAGGAGAAAGGACAGGTAGGTTAGCCAGTTCTCAGACCGGCTGGCTACCTTGTGCTGGAGAAGGGAGTAAAGGGAATAAAAGATAACAGAAAAGAGATGTTGAAGGGGAGAAAAAAAAGAAGGACAGCAGTACTATCCTCGACGATGCTTACAATCGGTTACTTCAGCAAGCTCAGCAGGCGAATGGTAGTTCCGGAGCAATCCATCAGAGTAAAGTCCAGGACATCGCATCTAACATCATCCACGGCTGCAGAACTCGCCGCAATTCGTGCCGCTTGGGAGTTCCTACTTGGAGAACCACAGCATACATGGTCAGTCTTCTGCGACTCTAAAGCAGCCGTCTAGGGCTTTCCATCGCCATAACGTCGTGGACCAAATGAGCAGATAGTCTCTGAAATAAGCTTCATCGCCGGGCTATGAAGAAACAACATGACGTAGCGTATCAGTGGATACCGGGCCACTGCAGCATCGATAAAAACGACCGTGCAGATGAAGCAACCCGATTCTCTCGCGAGGATGCCGCTATAGCATTAGCAAGAATGAACGCCGCTACAAGGCTTCGATCACTTGCACGAGAACTGACAGTCACTCAGTGGAATATCATAGTTCAAATAAAGAAGAACAAATGGACAAGAGCAGGGCACATGGCATGTAAGCAGGATAGCCGCCGGTCATTAAGGGTAACTGACTGGTTTTTAAGAGATGGCAACCGCGTGGGGGGAAAGCAGGAAATTAGGTTAGCCTATGAAGTTCAGAAATCTGCTGGCACAACGAGGCAGCAGGAAGCACGACCGGGTTAATTGTTGAAGTATGAAGGAGACCTTCGCCCTTCAATGTGCGAAGTGAGGCTGATGATGACGATAACATCAGCTTCGCAAGTAACTTTGAGTGCGTAAGCAACGAAGTGGGACTGATGCGCGCTCGCAGGGGCTGCCGGACAATTTACAGACAGCTCGAAAATATGCCATGGTAGGCGCCACTGTACAATCTTGCGCGTACTTGGCCATGCACACTTGCCAATCTGGCGGTGCTTCGTTAAGAGAGACACTCAGTACTAGTTAAGCCCAGAATAATGCAAAAGTACGCGCGTTTACCAACGCACAAAGGTAAACGAATTTTCTCTTTATTGCGCTAATTTGTGCTTAAAACCCCTTTTTGTCGTGGGCCAACTGGCTTTAAAGCAAATGTTACTCACCTCTTCAGGAAAGAAAGGCTGTATGAGTGAGAACCCCGCGGAAATCCAGAATTCCGTGTGAACTAGGGGCACCAGCCACGCGTAACTTTTGAGCTTGCTTGTTGCATGCTGCAATCTCGTTCGTCCCGGTGAAACTTCCTTCGCTTGCACTGCCATTATTGTGCACGCTGGGCTCTTACACCACCTGTAGCTCGCATTATGGGGACAGTTGATGATGTACACGCATTCGCGTGCCGGAACAGTTCGCTCTTCACGCGGTTTGCCACTCATTGCTCAAGACGAACTGACTCAGGACAAGCTGACTCCCGTACAACTGCTCAGGGTGTACGAGATCAATTGTTGTAGAGAATTCGCAATGCCAGCAATAAAAGTAATTTGGAGGGGCTGTAGTGATGCGGGGCTTTCCTCTATCGTCGCAATACCGCCTCGCCAACACAGGATGTGCAATCACACTACCTTTTCTGGTAGATGCGTACAACTTTTGCCATCGTAGTACTGATAGACGTTTTGCACCTGTGGTCTAGTTACCTGCATGTTCAGGATCATCATGTCCTGAATACTTGACTAAGAACGCCCAGCAATTACCTCGTGTGACACTAAGTAGTGCCTTCGTCGTGCAACGAGAAAACAATCAAAAATACGGCGCGTATTTCCCGCTGCAACTATATTAAAGCCTAGCAGCACATACGACGCAACAGCCTTTAGAGAATTACCCTAAAGCGTAATCACTACGATAGCTCACAATCAGCTGTTTTCGTAAAGCTCACACATTTATCGAATTCTTTCGAACTTCATGATAAACTTTTGTGCACGGCAGTGTTTTGACGATCATTGACCTAGAGCATCCCACAATTTTCAGCGTAGTATTTTTTAGTGCTTTCGTATTAATGATCAACTGGACATCTCGGTGCACTTCCGCACTAGTTAAGCCAGCCTGCTTTTATTGAGTATCTTTTGTAGTTTATCCAGAATGCTCGTAGCGCTGCGTCAGCTAAGTATCGAAGCTGGGGTGGAGCCACTTGCAATTTCTCCATCCTGCCTCTCTTTCGTTTGGACTGACGTCTAATATGCGTTAACGGCAACGCCAGCACGGGTGTAAACCAGCAGAATATTCTGACGAGCTCATTGATACGTTCTTCCTGTTTCTCGTGAAGTCTAATTTCCTTTGCTTGAAGCGCTTGATGCGCCCCTATTTATTATCTACCCGCCTGACATGCACTGATGAACTCGCAGCATAAGAGTGGAAATTGTGTGGGCTCTCAAAGCTGACGCAGGAAATGAGCGTTTCGCGTGCGACTACGATTGGTTAGCGTCACATCACCTGTCGTTCGTTGGCTTGAAATGATCACAACAGTTTGCGACAAGTCGTTAATGGGGCTCAGCACTACTTTTCCAAGTATGCATCGTATGGTCTCATTAAATATGGTTTTTCTGTGTGTGTGTCGTCATTAATAGAGAACCAAGAAAAAAATTACACCGTCCTATACGGGCGGAATCGCCGTTGTAATTGATTCCTTAGCATCTTTCGTCCCGATTAATGTACTTTCGTCCCCTAAGCAGCTAAATATGAAACGGGGGAAAGTAGTTGCATCGCGGGCTCATTGTGAGCTTAAACACATTTTCTTTTAATGTTTTGTTTTTTTTGCCTTTTTAAAGGGGAGAAGCTCTTTACGGTCTCGGCTTCTCGGCGTGTGACGTGGTGGTTTCGGCTCGTATCATGTCTTCGTCACGGTTCATCATAAACAGGTATGCGCCACTATAATTGGATCGATTCTACTCCTCACCGGCGGTCCACACCATGCATATTATGAATTAGGCATTTGCCGTTACTGCCTAAGCATTACATTTATTTATTTATTTATTTATTTATTTATTTATTTATTTATTTATTTATTTAAAATTCCTTACAGGCCCTTTACAGGGCATTGAGTAAGGGGGGTAATTGGTGAAGTTTTACAGATCACACAAAATTAATTCACGTGTTACAAAGCGTATCAGCACAATGAAAATATGACGCGGATTGCAATATAAGTTAAAGTTAACAGGCGACAACAAGAAAAAAGAAAAGGCGATTTCATAGTGCACACACGACAGTGGGAACCGAATACAGTCACTATAGCATATGAAGGCGACAACAACCAAAGATAGCCAGCTGGCTTTACCTCAACGACGTGCCGTAATTTGTTTATAAGTTTGACTTAGCAGCGGTGTCACATTGCCCGACGAAGTTTACCGAGGCGCTCAAGTCTCCTATCTAAAACCAAAGCAGAAACGAGCAATTTTAAGGCAAAGTAATCTGTATAAAAAACCGTTTCTTGAAACATATATTTACAAAGTGATGGTTGCTTAGTGGACCGGTGGGAAGTGAACCACGCTGTGGGAAGCACGTGCGCCCACGAAATGCTTTGCCCCCTCCCCAGGTTTCACGTTAGCGAACTGAAAAACCGTTCCCTAAGGGCCCCTTCTACATTCGTTTTAATTTAGATTCACACGTATGAAAGGGTCAACGTACGACGCCTGTTTGAAGTATAGCCACATGCAGAATGTACGCACTTGAATCGAGCACGGAAGAATTTAGATCGGTTAACTTCCTCATAGCAGTAACAGTTGGATGTATGGTAGTTAGAGAGGACACTAGCAAGGAGTCCCAGGAGACGTAAGAATCTTATTGAAAAACGTCAAAGCAGGAAGGTATCAAACACCACAGAAAAAATAGAACTGGCAGAGCTTTCAAAATTGAATAATAAGCGTAAGATATCCTATGTAAGAAGGTATAGCTTTTGAGAGAATTGAACGCGCTCTCAAGTACAGCCGAAGCACCAAAGAGGCGAAAAGTCAACTTGGGATAGGCAAAAGATCCTCCAAGTCGGTGTGGAACATGCAGCACAGTCACAGGGAAAGCTAGAAGATTGGCTTTTAAGAGCCTTAATAAACACTCGTTGGGTAACTGCTACAAGCAAACTTGCTTGGTACGCACTGCGATATATGTATACTCATAAATTCTGTGTATTAGGCATACATTGACTATGCTATTCTTCGTATTTCTTCGGAGAAGCGTGGTATCCGCTACACAGATGCAAGAAATTTTTTTCCAATGTTTATGCAGTGCTTGACGACGATGTAAATTTAGGCCTGAAGTCGGTATGCGCCGCAGTTTTTAGGTGATCAAGAACAAGCTTTTGCAATGGGTTGCAGCCCTGGACGGCCAAACCGTTACGCAATACGACTTATTGGACGCCTGGTTGTTCCTTTGCTCTTCTAAAACGCTTTACTACGCCTATTGAAGAGATTCCTTTCCCGACATCTAGCCTGCCTAAGGCAAATTCGCAAACGAGTTCCAAGCATACAGACTAACATACACATTGCTCGCGCAATGTGTATGTTAGTCTTGTTCACCCATATATTGTTCACCCTCATATGAAGAACTGGCAATACTACAAGTAGACTTAGCGAAAGCCTTTGATCGGGTTTGCCATTATTTTCTGTTTTCTTTTCTCGAACATGCCAACGTTAGCTCCATTATACTTAAATGTGTGAAACTATGCTACGACGAATGTTCAACCAGTTTAATTTTTAAAGGCTATCTTCCAAAGCCCGTGTTTCTTCACTCGTCTGTGAAACAGGGCTGTCCGTTGTCTCCAATGCTTCTTGCTCTCTACTTGGAGCCACTCTGCTTAAGCTTAATTAGATATAGTAACGTCCGCGGTTTCAGTGCTTATGGGAATTAGGTAAAGGTGTAGGCTTATGCGGATGACTTAGCGTTCTTTCGTACAGATCTTTCTATTATAAAAATGGTGGTGTGAACAGTCGGAGAATTTGGAAAATGTTCTTGAGCACAAATGAACTTTGCTGAAAGCTTGGGACTGTGGTTTGGCCTATGGACACATAAACGAACATATTTTCAGGGTATATGATGGTCTTGTGCTCTACCAAAATGCCTAGGTGTTTAAATAGATGCATATCGATCAAGTGCACATTATTGAAGAGAACGTGTACCCACCCTAAAGTGCAATGCCCTGACTTTTATTCCTCACAACCTCTCTATCTTTGGCAGAGCTCAAGCATGTAACCTGTTTCTGGCAACAAAAATATTCTACGTACTGCAAATAGTTTGTTGCTCGAGGGCTTGTATACAGAAATACTACCGCATATTTTCTGCCTTTGTTTGGTCATCAACCTATAAAACAATAAGCCAAGACAATGTCTTTAGACCTGTCTATGCAGGTATTCTTAGGTTGGTACACCTCTCTATTAGACAACTGTTGTGGCACATTTCCTATTTTCGTGACTTTGCTCATCCACGGCTTCAAACATTCTTGCAAGTAAATTTCGCATATGTTTTACCAAATTTAGTGGTATCTACTAAATTTGCATCTCCTCTCTATCTACAAGGGTTCAAGTGTGAAGTATACAAATAAATGCGTTTTTTGACAGCCAGATTTTACAATGAATACTTTTCTCTAGCTCAAGAAAATATCTATAATATGCTGCATCGTATGGGCTGTTTCCGGCGCCACTGTACCGCTCGCTATACATTGGATTTTCTGGTCATGACTTGCTGTTACGTCGAACAAAAATGCCTATTTCACCAATAAACAAAACATTTTTTTTGCAAAGTGCACACAAAAACAATACTCGTAAAAACCTGGACAGACATCAAAGGCATATTTGTATCCTCACTTAACTGCCACCTCTGTGAAGTTCCAGAAACAATAGAACATAGCTTTATTAGTTGTAAGTACGCCAACCTTTTCTGAGACGTCTTGAAGAAGGCTTTTAAAAGGCGACTGGATTTAAATTCTCATAGCCTCTGTTATCTTGTACCACCCAAATGCAAACGCATGCCAGTTTACATGCCGTTGTTAATGGGCATGCACTGTTTATAGAAAACTCGCATGATTATCATGTTTGGACATGTCAATTAAATATGTCGTCCGGTCTCGTCCCGTAACATACTGAATTTGGTACATGTGAAGCTAGCGAGATGGCCACGAGCGCATCATGAGCGTAGCTTGTAGTCATGTTGTTACATGACACGCATCACAGGATTATCATGTTTGCACCAGTCACATCCCTTCGTCGTCCATTCACGTCCCGTAATACGAAATTTGGTGTATGTAAAGCTAGCGAGACGACTGCGAGCGCACCATGAGCGTGGCGTGTAGTCATGACTTACACGACAAGCATGTCATGATTTCCACGTTAGGTTCGGTCGCTTGTGTTCGCCATGCAATCATGTCATACCATACCAGTTTTGCAACATGTCGTGTGAACGAGACCACTGCAAGAGCAGCAACAACATGAAATGTAAGTCATGACATTCATGGCATACAAGTCATGAATTTCATTTTATGACTAGTCGAATATACTCGTCATCCAGCCATGCCAATGGTATCGATACCATTATCCAAACGGCCAGGAGAGCTATAAGTCGTAGGCGGCTGGATAGATAGATAGATGACACGAATATCATGACATGACACGAATATCATGATTATCATGTTTATACGCCTTCGGTATCCACTTTCAACACGTAACGCCGAATTTGGTATATGTGAGGCAAGCGAAATGGCCGCAAACACGCTATGAGCGTAGCATGTAGTCATGTTTTACATGACACGCATGTCATGGTTATCATGCTTGGGCGTGTCATTTGCCTTCGCCGTCCGTTCGCGTCATTTATTACCAAATTTGGTATATGTGAAGCTCGCGAAACGGCCGTTAGCGCATCATGAGCGTGGTATGTATTCACGTTCTTACACAACACGCATGTCATGATTTCCACGCGAGGGCCTGTCACTTATGTTCGCCATGCAGTGATGTCCTACCATACCAGTTTTGCGATGTCATGTGAACGAAACCACCGCAGGAGCAGTAAGATCATGACATGTAAATTATGACTTTCATGACATTCATATCATGATTTTCATATTACTAGTCACTTATAGTCGTTGTTCAGTTATGTCATGCCAATTTCGGTATAGACTTAATTATCCAAACGGCCAGAAGAGCTAAATGTCGTAGGCGGCTAGATAGATAGATAGATAGATAGATAGATAGATAGATAGATAGATAGATAGATAGATAGATAGATAGATAGATAGATAGATAGATAGATAGATAGATAGATAGATAGATACGCTCAAGGTCGCCGAAGTTCGATAAGATAATTTATAAAAGCTAGAAAGCAGCGTCTTGTCACTGCAGACGGAAGCATGACGGCTGAGTGTCGTGAGAAGCACTTCACTACCTAATGTTTACTTTTTTTATCCATTTATTTTTTTTCTGCCGGATTCGATGAGTCGCTACTTGCGCGAGAAATGTTGACTTAAAAATATCGAACTCTATGTATGCGCATTATCATGTGTTGTCCTTGGTTTCCTTTGGTCCTTGTCATTCCTGCAGCGTAGTAAAAGATGGAGGACTGTGAAGATGCTGTGCGGGAAAGCTTGGCTCCCCTTAATAAAGCATCTGGAGCAACCCTGTGGTGTCGGGTATCAATTTTTTTTTGGCAATATAAGAAGAACAATAATGGTCGTGTAAAAATAAGTGATAGCAGTTAAAGTGAAGCAAAAACAATGACAGTTAATATAAGCACATTAACTCGAGATGTAGAAGAAAATTCAGAAACTTGTAAAATCTTTGAAAAATTGAGAGCAACAAGCTCTAAAAAAATAACGCCAATATGAGTCCCAGAGACTGTTATAGGGGCAAAACCCGAAAATGAGAATCGCAATGTGTGCGCACTCGTAATTATCAGATTGAAGTAAGGAGAGTTTCGCACTACGCTCTAGCTCTGGGAACTCCTGACGTCACCAACATTAGTTTAGGCGGCGTTTCTACGTATAGAATATGCACTTAAAGTAAACGCGCACGCAAAGGAAGGAGAGTGGATAATATACTAGTATAAGAAGTCCACTCTCTTATCTCTCTATTTTTGTGCTTGTCGATTTTTAGCGCTCATTCTTTTAAGCTTTATAAATAGCCAACTAACGCAACAGATTATTTTCCTAAAGCACATTTTCACGTATAGATACGTAAATTTCCCCGTAAATAGCTTTGACCTGGCGTATAGAACCGGAAGATCTCCAGTGTTTTAGTGGAACGGTGCAACTCTATAAAAATCCGTACAGTTCGAACAAAGAGAACGTTGGGTTGTTGTAAGCGAATGTGGTAAGTGCCAGCTTTTTGCACCCTTTGAAACACTCTCCGAGAGCCGCTTCCAGGCTGCTGTTAAACGATGAAAATAAACTTTACATGACCACTAAGCCCAATTACGTTCTCAGGCTGCAAACATTCTTCTTCGGTATTTATTTCGCATTACCGATCGAATAGTATGATACGCCGCATGGTATTCTTACGAAAAGAAAATCCGGCTGGTCTCACACTCCTTAAGAGTCAATTCCACGCAAAAGAGTCGGTGAGGAGCCTGTCTACGCCACATATATTTCATGGGAACCATCGAAAATGTGCCTTACAAAAGGTGAAAAAACGTCTTTGTGTATATTGTGTAGTTGTGTGCATCTCGTGCACATACCTATCAGATCGACAACAATGTAACATGCTCACCATGGTGGTCTAACGCTTTGGGCGTCTGACTGCTCACCCGCAGGTCGCAGGAACGAATCCCGGCCATGGAAGTCGCATTTCAATGGAACCAAAATGCATGCAGTCCGTGTCTTTAGATTTAGGTGCACGTCAAAAAAGGCCAGGGGGTCACAATTTTCAGAGCCTTCTCATCTCTCTGCAACCTCTTTTCTTCTTTTCATCACTTCCCCAGTGCAGGGTAGCAAACCAGATGTGCGTCTGGTTAACCTCCCTGCCTTTCTTTGCATCTTTATCTCTCTGCCTCTCCATTGGCGTCTCTTATATTCATAGTGGGTTTTTGGGGCGTACGAATTTAGAAGTATCGCCAATAAAGCTCACAGTGTTCTTGTTTCTTACCGATAATAATTTCCACAATGGTTTCGCCAAAAATAATATCTGGAAGCGTTTGAAGCTTGCAATGTCAAATTTTGATGTTTCACTTTGTGTTTTTCTACATATTTTGAGTGTTTTGCCTTTGAAGTGTCATGTCCATTGTATTTATTTTACCAATTGCGAGTTTTTTGTGATATTATAACCCATTTAACCCCCCCCCCCCCTAAACAATGCTTTTGGCGATGTGGAAAAAATGGCAGTAAATAAAAATGTATTATTACAATGTTGCCTAAAAAGTAGCGTATGCTCAGACGTTTTGTTAGCAGTGATGTCGTAGTGCAGGTATAATTTTCCTTGAAGTGGTACAACTTCTCTAAGACGGCACCAGTTATCAAGAGACGCTTTCCAGAAGTTTCTATGGCCTCCAATAAGCGTAGTGAGACAAAACAAGTCCTGTCTCGCTCGAGTACAGCTAAAGCTGCACTCGAGCGTCGGCATATATTGCAGAGGCAGGCTTTCATTGAACTGCTCAGAACAACATAGCTGTGAATAGTGAATGTGTTGTTACGTTAGTAAGAAGTATAAGGCTTGAGGAAAGAGAGCTTCTGTTTGTTTAATATTCTTTTGTTTACTACGTGTATCCGGGTGCCTTTTTTTCCCCTGATGAATCCATACCAAGTAGTTATACTTTATGCTTTTGTAGGTGAACATCGCTCAGGTCTCTCCTCAAAGCCGCGCACTAATTTTTTGTGGGTTTTATTTCTATAGCACTCGGAGCTGTCTTATAGAGTGTTAGCATTGTTTTGTTCGTGTTGGTACAACCTTGTATTTTATTTTATTGCGAATTCATTCCTGCTAGCTTAACATTCTGTACTACACTTATGTTAGGTTCACAATGACATATCTTGAACTTAACTCTATTTTCAATTCTTAGTGACTTTGGCTTTCGAACTTCTTGAGCATATGTCGAACTAAAGCTCAAAAATATAAAACAAGAAGTTGTTTTAATATCACAATTTCACAGCGAAAGAAGGAAGGTTGTCAAATTATAAGCTTTAGTACTTCGAGGCGTAATTATTATTTTCATTCGAGCATTCATTTTTTGGCTCGGTCAATCGTAGTTTCGCTGTTCTAAATGAGCAAAAAGCCTTGGACACCCACACGGCCAGCATGACTGGAACCTGCAAATGGTGAATTAACATTGTATTAACCATTGATAGCCACATAAACGGAAAAAAAGTGCGTGGGGGAGAGTTCTGTAAGCTAAAAAAAGATAGATATTTTTGTTCATTTTTATTATAGTAATATGTTGTACACCAACTTAACCTTAATTTGATCAACCCCTGGGATGCCGAGTTTTCAATGGAATAATTAGTATTTTTTGGCGGGAAAGGTAAATATGGTTACCGAGTTATCTAATAAACGGTCATATATTTAAGTTAGAAGCGCAAGATGATTAAACACTACGAATGCACAAACAATTGATAAAGGACTACCTCGATCTAATCAACTAAAGGTGCTTAAAAATCTTATATCTCCAACTTCGGTGCATTTCCTTGTACAACACCGTCATGAAACAAAAAATGGAAGGTATTGCTGCACATATTAGTGCATGACTACTAGTTGCATAGATGATAGTACATAGCGTCGTTATGATAGATTCACAAAAAGGCTCACCCAAGCAGCAAGTAGAGCAGCCATTACTAATGTCGCAGAGCTGTAGCCGAAAGCCTCCACTAAATAACCAGCTACTGGGGGCATGATGAGGCCACTGAAATGAACAAATAATTCGTAACTTCGTGATTAACGTTTCTCAAATCGGAGTCCGCGGCATATGTCGTCGAAAAAAAAAAACGCGTCTTGTGGAGGCACACCATGGTTCGGGATAGCGGCGCCTTTTGATTTATGATGTACATAAGCGCCTAACATTTTAAGAATTGTACGCCTTCTATATCATCATCATCATCATCATCATCATCATCATCATCATCATCATCATCATCATCATCATCATCATCATCATCATCAGCCTGACTACGTGCACTGCAGGACAAAGGCCTCTCCCATGTTCCGCCAGTTAACCAGGTCCTGTGCTTGCTGCTGCCAATTTATACCCGCAAACTTCTTAATCTCATCTGCCCACCTAACCTTCTGTCTCCCCCTAACCCGCTTCCCTTCTCTGGGAATCCAGTTAGTTAGCCTTAATGACCATCGGTTATCCTGTCTACGCGCTACATGCCCGCCCCATGTCCATTTCCTCTTCTTTATTTCAACTATGATATCCTTAACCCCGGTTTGTTCTCTAATCCACTCTGCTCTCTTCTTGTCCTTTAAGGTTACACCTACCATTTTTCTTTCTATTGCTCGCTGCGTCGTCCTCAATTTAAGTTGAACCCTCTTTGTAAGTCTCCAGGTTACTGCTCCGTAGCTAAGTACCGACAAGATACAGCTGTTATATACCGTCCTCTTAAAGGATAGTGGCAATCTACCTGTCTTAATTTGAGAGTGCTTGCCGAATGTGCTCCACCCCATTATTATTCTTCTAGTTACTTCAATCTCGTGTTTCGTCTCGGCGGTTATTACCTGCCCTAAGTAGACATAGCCTTTTACAACTTCAAGTGCACTATTACCTATCTCGAAGCGCTGCTCCTTTCCGAGGTTGTTGTACATTACTTTCATTTTCTGCAGATTAATTTTAAGACCCACCTTCCTGCTCTCCTTGTCTAACTCCGTAATCATGAGTTGAAATTCGTCCCCTGAGTTACTCAGCAATGCAATGTCATCGGCGAAGCGCAGGTTACTAGGGTATTCTCCATTAACTCTTATCCGTAACTGTTCCCATTCTAGGCTTCTGAAAACCTCCTGTAAGCTTGCGGTAAATAGCATTGGGGAGATTGTGTCCCCCTGCCTTACACATTTCTTGATTGGTATTCTGTTGATTTCTTTATGAAGCACTATGGTAGCAGTTGATCCCCTGTAGATTTCTTCCAGAATGTTTATATATACTTCATCTACGCCCTGATTCCGCAGTGTCTGCATGACGGCTGATATTTCTACTGAATCAAACGCCTTCGCGTAATCTATGAAGGCTATGTATAGTGGTTGGTTATACTCTGAGCATTTCTCTATTACCTGATTGATAGTATGAATGTGGTCAATTGTTGAGTAGCCTGTTCGAAATCCTGCTTGTTCCTTTGGTTGATTAAATTCTAATGTTTTCTTTACTGTGTTAGCAATTACCTTTGTAAATAGCTTGTATACTACAGAGAGCAAGCTGATCGGCCTGCTATATATATATATATATATATATATATATATATATATATATATATATATATATATATATATTCTAGTGAAGAATAAGCACACGGACGCCGACGCCCTTTCTCGCTCACCCATATCGGATGAAGGTGTTTGCCTCTCTTCCCTCAAGCCTGCACTTGCGTCATCCGCCTTGCGCAACATGACGGCGGAACAACGAAAGGATCCCTGGATCAGTGGCCTCATAAGCATTCTTTCTGATCCTCTCACTCCTTCGCCGTCTCGCGCTCTCCGCCGCCAGGCTAGCAACTTTTGCCTAAGGGATGATCTTCTTTATCGACGCAACTACCTTTCTGACGGTCGCAAGTGTCTCCTTGTGATACCACGCCATCTTCGAGCTGCTATTTGCGAAGCTTTTCACGCGGACCCACAGTGCGCCCACGCAGGCCTCTTCAAAACATACGCTAGGCTTCGACTCAGATTTTATTGGCGTGGCATGTATAACTACGGGCGGAAATTCATTCGCTCGTGTGCTCAGCGCCAACGACAAAAGTTACCTCCCGGGCAAGTCTACCCGTCACAACCTCTTCCTTGTCCTAGTCGACCTTTTGATCGCGTCGGCATTGACATTTACGGACCATTACCATCAACTCTAGCTGGTAATCGCTGGATTATTGTTGCGATAGACCATCTGACACGCTATGCCGAAACAGCCGCGCTGCCGACTGCCACAGCCCGTGACGTTGGGAAGTGTTCATCCTATGTTAACGATACATCAGGCGTGCCCCAAGGCTCTGTCCTTGGGCCTCTCTTATTTCTTATTTTTGTAAATGATATTAATGTGGGTATTTCGTCGCGCATGCGTTTATTTGCCGACGATTGTGTGTTATATCGACAGGTTCGGAACAAAGGTGACTGTGCTTATTTGCAGAACGATTTGGATTGTATTGTACAGTGGTGCCAGAAGTGGCAAATGACGCTAAACCCCAAAAAGTGCGTTCATATGCGTGTTTCCAAAAAAAGAAACCAATAGTAACGGCGTACACCATAGATACGCATACTGTTGTTACCGAACCAACATGCAAATATCTTGGCGTTGTTTTGTCGCATGACTGCTCATGGAATGCCAATGTTGATCACGTTGCTGGCAAAGCGGCAAGGGCTCTAAACTTCATTCAGAGGAACCAAAGATAGGCACCCCGAACATTAAAAAATACAGCCTATCTCACATGTATTAGACCGATTTTGGAATACGCATGTCCTGTGTGGGACCCGATGCAGGCGAACTTGATTGATAAGCTTGAAAAAATACAAAACAGAGCTGCGCGGTTTGTTTTAGGGCGGAACGAGCGGAGAGACAGCTGCAGTGCTATGAAAGTTGAATTGGGTTGGGAATTGCTTTCTTTACGCAGGAAAAAAACTGCGTTTGAAGTTTTTCTTTTCTGTTTTTCATGGGCGGACTGGGATTGACCGTCATAACTATTTCAGTGAACCCAGCTACATATCTAGTAGACATGACCACCGACGCAAAGTGAAAGAGTATCGAGCAAGAACGACCATGTTTTATAATTCCTTTTTTGTGATGACCATTAGAGATTGGAACCGGCTGCAAGGCAAGGAGGTGTGCTGTATAAACGAAGACTTGTTTTATTCCAGTCTGTAACCCCCCTGCTGTAACGCCCTTTTGAGCAAAGCGGGGCACTCACCGAATAAATAAATAAAATAAAAAACGTTTCTGTTGCAACGTTTCGTTCTGCGTCATGGTGCGCCTCGCGAGCTCTTAAGTGACAGAGGCCATGTCTTCCTTTCTGACGCCTTGAAGGCATTACTCAACGAATGCCGAATCGTGCACCGCACAAGTACAGCGTACCACCCTCAAACGAATGGCATGACGGAGCGCTTCAACCGTACTCTTGGCAGTATGCTGTCGATGTACGTCGCCTCTGATCATTCAAATTGGGACCAAGTTCTCCCGTTCGTCACCTACGCGTATAATACTGCCGTACAAGCTACTACTGGGTTTTCGCCACACTTTCTTTTGTACGGACGAGAACCTTCAAATACAGTAGACACTATTCTTCCATTAAAACCTTATGAGTCCGAAAGTACAACTCTGTCCGAAGCTGCCCGACATGCTGAAGAATGCCGCCAGCTTGCCCGCTCTTTTTCTACCGAGGACCTGTGGCAGCAGCAATCCCGCCAGACTGGGGACCGTTCGGCTCCAAACTTTCCACCTGGTTCATTGGTATGGCTTCGGGCACCTGCTACCGCGCCTGGCCGCTCCGCAAAACTTCTTCCCAAATACATCGGGCCATACCGCGTTGTAGAGCAAACGTCACTCGTCAACTATTCCCGTACCGTAATACGAAATTTCGTATATGTGACACTCGCGAAACTGCCGCAAGCGCATCATGAGCGTGACATGTAGGCATGTTGTTATATGACACGCATGTCATGATTCTAATGTTAGGGTCTGTCGCTTGTGTTCGCCATGCAATAATGTCATACCATAGCAATTTTGCAACATGCCACGTGAACGAAACCACCGCAAGAGCTGCAGGAGCATGAAATGTAAATCATGACATTCATGACATATATTTCATGATTTTCATGTTATGACTAGTCAGGTATGTTTTTAATAGAGCCATGTTACGCCATATCAAGTTTGGTATTGATACCATTATCGGAACGGCCAGGAGAGCTAAAAGTCCTAGACGGCTAGATAGATAGATAGATAGATAGATAGATAGATAGATAGATAGATAGATAGATAGATAGATAGATAGATAGATAGATAGATAGATAGATAGATAGATAGATAGATAGATAGATAGATAGATAGATAGATAGACAGACAGACAGACAGACAGACAGACAGACAGACAGACAGACAGACAGACAGACAGATAGATAGATAGATAGATAGATAGATAGATAGATAGATAGATAGATAGATAGATAGATAGATAGATAGATAGATAGATAGATAGATAGATAGATAGGATCAAAGTGACCAAAGTTCACCAAGAAATGCTTCGCATTCAAAAAGACGAAGCCATCTGAGTCATATGTTAGTGCCTTATGAAGCGCCGCTCTTCACACGACAAAGGATGACTTACCCTAAAAAAAGGCAGGTGTGCGAAACACTTGACACAAAGCCTGTAGTTCGAACTGTGTCTGGATATCCACGTTCTCTGCGATGAATATAAGTATGTAGTTAGAAGTGTTGCAGGGGTAAACAGTATTGAATGACAACCTTTTGTAATTTCTTGGGTATCTTAGCCATAAAGTTTCCTAAATATGCACCAGGCAGAACTGTGGCGCTAGTGTCTATGGCAGCTGCAACGCACGCGCTTCAGCGAGCATGTAAATGATCTGTAGTGACACGGATTTGTCTAATCTTCATACTTCTGGCTCCGTGCGTGTGCGTATGGCTTGGGACTGTTTTCCCACGAAACAAAAATCAGCAAAGGTTCAGCGGTTGCGCTTTACCACTTTATTCTTTTAGGCTTACCATTTCGAATCAGGTCAGAGAATTCAAAACGGTTTGTTCTTTCATGAAAACGAAACAAAAACACAGCAAAAAACCAAGCCACAGGTACGATTCGCCGCCCGCAAGTACGAAGACTAGGCAAATGCGTGTACTGTCCTTGATTCCCACGTTCGCTGAACGATCGCAGTGCCAGAATCCCCTCTAGTTAACTTTAGGAAAATCTATGATTTTAGCAATTTTACTGCTGGTATCTCCCCAACAATTCTATAGACTTCATTTAGAATGCGACAGTTTTACTTTATAAATTCAACACTTCATCACAGTATTTTTTTCTGAATGATGCAAATGTTGCCTGTCCCATGTCGTCCGCAGGTAGGCATTGAAACGAGTTACTTTCTTTTATGATCACTACAGAGGCACAATATCTCGCATTAAAAAAAAACATGCACCAAGTGCGTAGTGCGTGAAGTAAAAACTGTGTACATACTACGTTTATTTAATCATGCAAAACACCAGATCTTTATAACGTATGTTCCTACTTTTACAATAATCTTCGAAAGTTTGGTAATATTTGGAAATATACAAAATATATATAACACAGTATTGATTTCATTAAATTCTTAACTAACACCTAATACCTAGATAACTATGTGAATGATGTGGACAAGTCAAACAAGGAATTTCACTGGAGCCAGCGCACATGTTGAGCACATGGCGTCGTGTCAAGGCGCATGTTGGCTTATGCCAGGGCAAGCCATCAGGATGTTTGATGTAGCGCCGAAACGACACAAACACGCATAAGAACATAGCGCTGTGTGGTGTTCATTTGTGCTTTCTGTTGTCCGTGTGCTGTTTTGCGCTACATCAAAGCTTTTGGCACGAGCCACCAACAAGCCCGCATTGCAACTGCCGTAATCTAGACGCTCACGATGACGAGCGCATTCGTTCGGGACAAGGGCGACCTTCTACGCTTACAAATTTCTGCTTTTCAAGCCCCCGACCGCTTCTTGTTTTTTTTTCTCAGGAAAACAACCTGAGGTATTCAGAAAAGCAATACGATATTTTATATATCCTGCGTACATCTCCTGTGGTACGGCTAAACAAATTGTAGCTCGGTCGTCTGTTTCCCAGTGGTCACAAATGAGAACTTGTGTGGTTTTTGAATATCGCTGTATAGATAGTAAAGGTCAGTGGTCAGATATTCTTTTCCCAATTGTCTTTACGATACGTATTATCATGAGAACTTGATGACCGTATGAAAGAAGTTCTAATCCTAGGTGCATGTTATACAGGTGCATGTGATACAGGTGAAAGTGGTTTATGATGCATAATAATAAACAACACGAAAAAAAGAGACAAGAGGAATGAACTACACAGGCCAAGCGCTGCCTGCCAACTGGAATATTTATTGCACATAACTTATGCTTAAATAACTAGGCTGAATACCACGCGTATATTAGAAGCCAGTTATAAAAAACTGCTAATTACAAAAACATCTAATTGATAGCTGTCTGCGTAAGCTCAGACAGTGTAGCTTTTTGTCCGGCAAGGGAATAATAGATGCTTGAGTGATGAATGCATCGGACAGAGCACTGACGTGGACAATTTCGCACTGCGTTTGATACCATGGCTGTTCTATGCCAGGTGATTAGTTCTTTGTGCATTGATGCACATATTACTGAAATTTCGAAGTACTTGTTGGCTGTATCACGCGTTGCACATGTGATACTTACAATGTTACGGTCAGTGAGTGGCAGAAACCGCAGATGTAGAGTGATGAAATGCCGACGCCCGTAAATATTTGGGAGATGTACACCATGGATAGTGTCCTGCATGAAGCGAATGACAGGCTTGCTCTTGATCATTGTTAATTAAGACTGAGTTATCGTAGCTTGACAAAGAGGCAGACAGAATACATCTTTTTGTTTACGGCTCTGTCACGTTAACTCACTTTATCATGAGTGATACATATCATGAGTGATACATATGTATGTATATATATATACATACATATATATATATATATATATATATATATATATATATATATATATATATATATATATATATATATATATATATATATATATATATATATATATATATATATATATATATATATATATATATATATATATATAGTATGCTACACACTTGATGAAGGCCAGACTCTGGCCGAAACTGTTGTGTCGAAATAAACGCTTCCGTTAGCGTTCTCACGGAGGATCTACTTGACTATATAGAAGAAGAAGAAGACAATCATTCAGTCAGAGGCAGGCACTCCTGCGCTCCTGCCTCCCTCGCATAATCCCTGCCATAATTTCCCTCCCATAATCAGAGTTTGCGGTCAATATTTCGCCTGCATAAACGTACTGTTTCACAGATTTTAGAAGTACCGATTATACTGTTGCGTATAATTGCTATTGCATTAAAGAAGCGTTCATGCGATGTGTCTACATTGGCTTTTGCTTCTTACCGATCAGCGGGGATGAACGGAGCTGGTCCAACGATGAGGAATGCCGCGACAGATAAGACAAGGCCAATGAGTGCGAACAGTGCTTCTCCCTGCAAGACACTACCTTGTAAAGTAGGCTGTGATGGTATTTACACTTTACTAGAGGTATCATCGATAATGTAGGTAAGTTCAGCACTGCAAATTTGAGGACAAGAACAAACTGGACTACACAGACAAAGAGCATCTGACAACTGAATTTATGAAAACGATAAAATGAAAAAAAAGGGGGTTGGGTGACATACATAGGAGGGGGCGCTGAAGCCAAACCGCGCTTGATCCTACAGTAGTGCTATATATGGAGTAAAACACATCAATCTATCAAAGTCGATATTTACACTTTTCCTGCTTTGTACTTTGGTTGAAAATAGCGTTATTTGATCATTCCTGTGACTATAGACGGCGCAGTGGAAGGTAGAAATGGCGGACGAGACGGTGACGTCGCCAGCGTTTACGTCAGCGTCGCAGAGCGTGAAGGCGCGTTCATTGGCTTATGACTACTGAGAGACCGAACTGCGTCGCAGTTTTATCACCGTGTGACAGCTTCAGAGCACGACTACATGCCGCCGCCTGCGTCGGTCGAATGACCGAATAGCGTTCCGGTAAATTTATATTTGTCTCGCTAAACATGCCAATTGCCCTACTTGTGAGTTCGATGGGAAGCCAGCGCTGCCTAGGTGGCGCGCCTAACCTTCCTTCATAGGTGCCTAAAGTTTACACGACGCGCCGCCTTGACGAGGTGGCAGAGAACCAGCTATTAGGACAAAGCCCCCGCGAGGTGTACTACGGGCATGCGTTAACATGCCCTTGAACATGCCATGCGAGCTGAAAACGCATGACCAACGCCATGCGGCACTACCCCCTCTTTTGCCCGATTTGCGTCGTGTTGCAGGTACTTTTGCAACGCGCAAGACCGGCGAAAAATTGGACAATTCGCTGAAAACTGCGACGCAGCGGGCCACCAGCGATGCCAGCGATTAGGTATTCTCCGCTATGGTTTCAGCGATGTGATGTGCGCGGTCTGATGCCTTCGCGAGACTGTGTTGTCGAAAGGACGGACGCTGTCCGATGTGAAATATACTTCTACGACGCGAAAGAAACACTGTGACCTTTCGACGTAGTGCCAAGCCTTCTACGGGGTAAAATTACAGGTAAGTGTATTCGAATAGCGCTTGCGAAGCTCGACCTGGTGTGCAGGTTGCTCGTTATGCGCCCGCTTTGAAGTAAAATAAGTAGTTTTTTAGGCAGCACTAATATAACTTTCGGCCCAGTGGCAGCCGTTTTGAACAAGAACATGCATTTGCGTAGTTGGATGTCACAGCTCTTGCACTATATATTATTACAGCAGCTGTTTCGCTACGCGCTTACTTTATGGTGTGTGTTAAACGGTTAGCGTGAACCAACAGAATGCTTTTATTGCAGTCTGTCAAATAAGTTTTTAATGCTGACTGAGAATCGTGAAATGAATGTCTAAGGCAACTTTCAAATGACAGGCCAGTGTAAAGTGGAGATAAGTGGTGTTAGCGGAAGTGCGAACATGTCACAGCGGTCGTGCTTTAACGAAGTCGACTCGCCGTTCTCTGCATACCACTCGCAAGTTTGCAGTCGGCCGTTGTCTAATCCTGATACCTAAAAAAAAAAATAATGCCTTTGAACAACCTGGTGGTAACGGACTTTGTGAAGTTGTGTGATTGACGTGTAGTGTGGGGTCAGTAATGTAACGTGCGTAGATCACCATGGTTTTCTAGCAGTCATCGTCTTGTAACCTGCCTGGAACTGTGTAAGTGCAGTCAGATATAATGCCATAATTACTAGACTGTCACGCGAGAATTTTTTTCTATCAAATTTTTTGCATCTAAAGTAGACCCTCTTGTACAGATCGCACAAATTATTTCTTTTTTCCCCTAGATTTATTGAAATGTCACCCTTCGCGTCGCAATTGTAGTCGTGTTACAATCGAATAAATACGGTGTGTGTAATTAGACTATAGTATGTGGGCCATTCGGGTGCCGCCATTTTGGGCTGTTGAACATATGTTTTCTTGTTTTTTTCAATTTTGTGACGTGAATTAATATGGCCATGAAGCATTGTATGCACCAAGCCAACCATTTTCATGAATATAAGTCTACCGTAACACTGTTTGTTTATTTGTTGAAGATACAAAACACAAAGTGTAATAGTCCAACATGGCGGCCCTCATACCCGTCCGTAAAATAGTCTATACGGAGCGATGCTTGTGCAACTTAAGTTTTCATGTGCTTTTTCGACAGTTTCCAAAGCAAGTTTATTTCAAAAGACTTGTGATACTTCCGAGAGCACCAAACCTTGTGCATTGGTGAAAATCGACGGCGGAGGAAGTCATATATATGCATGCTCTGTATTATTTCCTCTGTTTTTTTTTAATTTTTTGTTATTGTGGCTTTCTCGATTACAACAATAACGCTGGTCTGGAATCTTCTTCTTCCTCATCCGATAATCGCGCATGGCGGCATGGTTCACGTTAGTATATGTTTGTGCGCCCTAAGGTTTCCGGCAGCACCCGAGCTCCAAGTCTGCGGAAACTCCAGCGCTGGTTTCTCATGGAAGCTGTGCTAACGTATGCGCCAAACTTCCCCGACATAACAATGTAAGCTTCAGTGATTACTCTTATTATTTTTTTCTTGCTGTTTGCCAAAGTAGTAGTTTTTCTGAAGTTGGGTTACAATTACAATTGAAGTAGTGTTAAGAAAGACTCCCCTCGATCGGAAGCCTGCTACACGAATTCTTGTGTTCCTGAAGCCCTTCATTAAGGCACCTGCCCAACTACCCATTATAAGGTGCCCTGAAAGTCAATGGAATCCTGTACACTACTCCTACCTTGCACCCCAAAAAATTTTTTAGCGTGTCTGACATTATATGCTTCATCTCGGGTGTCTCCTTCACAACTGTGCGAGTTAACTGTCCTACACAAATATATACTAGTTTTTTGGGTACCATGTAAACCATTAGCACACCATATAGGGAAGTACACTTTTTAATGTATGCGCTGCAGTGTGCATATATGGCACCGATTATCTCTATGTAATCATCGATAAACTTCACAAACTGCACTCTGAATCAATGGCATACTAATCTACATAGCTGAAATTGGTGATTTTTTTACCAACCTTGAAGTGTGCAAAGACGGCAGCAATTATGCTGCCAACTGCCGAGCTGCCAAACTGAACTGTGTAGACGGTACCAATTTGGGTACTGCTGAGATCAAACTGAAAATCAGAAACGATATTTAAAAAAAGAAAAACTACGTCAGGCATATTTAGACGACAATGTGCACTCAACCACTTTCACAACACTCGCCACTTTCATGCGGTAAGGATGGCTCACCTCTCCGAGGCTAGGCTCCAGTGTTGGTTCGTTGAATCCCATTTGACCCCAGCAAAGCACCATGCAACCCAGACCAGCTATGAACATCGGGTCCCACAGAAGCTTTGCATAATTTATTGTGACTTCTTCCGGATTGGCGCTCTGATCGAAAGAACCTGAAATTTATAATTAAGTTACAGCAGATAAATATTCTACATTGAGTTACGGCTAATGATCCGGTTTCTGAGGTTGGAGGATCGATGTCATAACATTTTACAGTGAAAGCTGCTACGATATCACAATTCGGGTCAAGCGCAGTTGCATGTTATCCGCCGCCGCCGCCACTGCCACCGCCGGTGTTCGTAACCACATCGCGCGAAATTAGAAAAAAAAAGAACCTTGCACCAATGACACAGCGGGGCTTGAATCCAGGTCCGCTGGGTGCCTGCCAGCTCAATATTTTACCACTGAGTTATGCCGGTGCTTGTAACTTGTTGTCAAACTTGCCTTAGGCAGGCATGTCCCAGCAGCAATGGCACAGTGGGGCTTGAACCCGGGCCCGCTGGGTGCCAGCCCAGGATTCTACCATTGAGCCACCCCGGTGCTTTTTTTTCTTCAATGAATGAAATTATCACCAGTAAAGTACACAGAACATATTTCATCAGAAGTCAGGCAAACACACACAAACGTCAAGAACGGGAAGCCACTCCGGAACGGGGTCAAAAGTCTCGACAACACTGCGCACTTGAGCAGCTGCTTCTCGGAAGACAGATCTCGTCGACTGTGGTGGCTCGGCGTGTCTATCGATCATGCGACTTTTCCATAATGAATAAAGTCCCAACAACATAAACAAGTCGTAAGGAGTACTATCAGTCAGACTTTTTTTGAACGGAAGGAACCTAATACCATGGGCTGTAATTGGAAGTTCTTTTCTTAACGTTCTTTTTAGAATGTCTCAAAAATAAAAAAAAACATCACGACAATGAATAAAACAATGCTCTATAGTCTCAGGTTGGTTGCAGAGTCTACAATTCACTGTCCAGGGTACGTATATTGATTTTTCATTCAGCCACGTTTTCACTGGAAGCGTGGAAGTGTGCAGTTTAAAGAAAAATGTTTTCGCTGAAGGAGATATACACATTCTACGTACACGAAATAATGCATCGTGACCAGACAGAAGCAAATATGACCTTCGATAAACAGGTTCGGGGAAAAGGTTATTCACAAGCGCAGTGGTTAAATTTGTTCTGTCAATAGTATACAAATACTCTAAGGTAAACCTGGCTTTCAAAAAACTGACAGTATCAACAATTTCTTTTAGGAATCCCCGCAACGGCAATTCCTTAGCAACACTTGTTGTAACATGAATAAAAGGAAGGTGGTAACATAGACGGTTACGAAGAACCGCTAATAGAAATGGGTGGCACACATCCTTGAGGTAGAAAAATCGCAACACCAACTGTCGCACGAACAAATGCACAAGGCCGAGACCACCTTTTTCGAGTGGAAGAAAAAGGTTGTCTTTTCTCCAGAGTTCCCAGGAAGAGCTCCAAATAAAGCAGGCAAATATCCTATGAAAGGCTTGAATATATACCCGAGAGCAATGCAACACCTGCAGAATATAAATAAGCTTCGATACAAGGAATATATTGCACGCTTTCGCTCTGGCCAAAATGGAAAGCTCCCGTCCATGCCATGTTGCCACCTTTCGGCGGATTGTAGTTATCGCAGCGGTCCAGTGTGGGCCGCTGTTACGATAGTTATCGAGAGGCACACCAAGGTATTTCATAGGAGTCGCATTCCAATGAATATTTGCGAAGACCGAAGGAGTTGTAGCCCACATGCCTAGCCAGAATCCACTACTTTTATCAAAATTTATGCTGGCGCCAGCGACTTCACAGAAACGTAAAGTAGTATTGACTGCTTCTTGAACGCTGGGTTTATCAGCGCAAAAGAAGGCAATGTCATCTGCATAAGCTAGAACTTTAACTTCCTCAGCATCATATCGGTAGCCTCTTATGCTGGACTTTAGAAGCACACTTAAACATAATGGTTCCAGATAAAGTGCAAAAAGCAAAGGTGACAGCGGACATCCCTGACGTACAGATGAATTTAAGTCTATTATATTGGAAAGTGTGCGATTTACAATTAGCCTAGTTGTGCACTTCTTATAACAGAGTGAGATACCATTGTATAGTACATCACCCAACTGCAGGTGTCTTAGTAGCCGGAACAAAAAAGCATGCTGTACCTTATCAAATGCTTTTGCAAGGTCTATTTGAAGGAGGGCTACTTGGTCCATGCTACCATCTATACACTCAAGAACTGGACGTGCAATATGAATGTTTGTCTGTATAGAGCGACCACGAATTTCACATGTTTGGTGGTAGTAATCACTACCTGTAGCCGATTTGTCAACAATTTAGAAAATATTTTGTAGTCAACGTTACATAACGATATAGGCCTGTATTCGTTAACTCCCTTTAATGCTTTAGGATCAGTACTTTTTGGGATTATAGTTGTATGGCTCTGATAGAAAGGAGGAAGTTCACCCCGGTGCTTGTGTATTGTTGTCAAACTTTCCTTAGACAGGTCTGATGTCGGGAAAGCAATCCCATTATTACGACTTAAAAGCGTTTTACAACAGCTAAGAACAACAAGCCGTCGCACAATGCGATTAGCTTAACGAGTTGGCCGTCCAATGCTCCAACCCATTACAAAAGCTTGTTATTGTTTTCCTACGAACTTTTGTACATACCCAATTCAGCCATAATTCCTCATCGTCGTCAGCCACTGCGTGAACGTTGGCACAAAATTCCTAGCAAGTGTTTAGCGGATACCATGCATCTCAGAAGAATGACGAAAAATAGCATAGCGAATGCTGGCCTTACTACCCAGAAGTTTATTAATAATGCCCTAGTAGGTAACAAGCAAGTGAGCTTGCAGTAGGTACCCAATAAATGCTTTTAAAAGGCCCTTAAAGGCCGCTCTTCTAGCTTTCGCCGTGACTTTGCTGCGCCTACCGCGCAAGCCTGTCTTGCTTTTTAACGGGGTTCTCGGCATTATCTTCGGGACCATATATAATGTTTATCTGTTGTCGATCACAAGCTTCTGCAGCGCTCTCTATTTCATTCAGTCATTTTATAAATCTATGAAGTGTATTGTGATAGGCTGTTCGCTCTACCATGACAAATGGTACATGTTTAGTTTAGCTGCTATTATTCAAACCATATTATGTACTTTTCTATGAAAAAGCCCCAATCAGCTCGTTTACAATGGACTGGAAAGAACCACTTGTAGTCAACGCCTTGATATAATTACGAAAGGACTACCACTTTTTCGGTTACGGGGTTGCAACTATTTTGCTTGTCGTATTGTTCAGTAATAATATTAACTAACAGACACTGATATACGAGTCTCTAAACATACGCCCATCTTTAAAAAGATTGTACAGAAGAGAGAGAAGGAAGGCGGGGAGATTAACCAGGTATTGACATCCGGTTCGCTACCCAGCACAGAAACTTACTGTGCCCTCCGTCAGGTAACGAAACCAAGTACTTCTCAGTGTACGATTTGGTAATATGAAAAGTAAAGACAAAATTGCCAAACTAAAGGAATATTCACCAGAGATTCAGAGACCACGTCGTGATATAGATCAATATGCAATGGAGCTCAAGCTCGAATGCAATCATAAATTCATTATAGGACGCATGACGTACTGGAACTCTGTGCATAAAAAGGAAGTATGGCTAGATGGCACATTGACGTGTGTGTGTTCGTTCAGCAGCAGCTGCAGTAATTTCTTGGGTCTTACAACGGATAGCAACCATACGACAGCAAAGGGGTGACCTATATTTCATTTCTTTATATAAATGGGCGATCATTATTTGTTGATTTAAGTCCTCAGCTCATCGACGCTAGTAGTTCGAAAAAAAAAAGGCAAACACTTTTGTAAACTCGGATAAAGGACTGTTTGTAATGAACTAAGAAATCAGTTTGTCCAAGTCGTAGTGCTCTTACCGTAATCTTTGTTCAGAACTGACTTCAGGCTGAGGATTGCCGGAAATGCCAAGATGATTATTATTCCGATGACGAAAAATGGTGCTGGATACCCCAAACTCTGCAAATAATGTAAACCGACTTTTTCTTTTTTTTTCTGCATCGCTACATAACAAACTATGTGCTTATGAACAATTTTCAGTAGGTAATTTGCTTGATGTCAGTGTTTTAATATTATGCTGAGTTGAATTGAATATATGCGCGTGTTGGTATGAATTAGGCTTCGATGGTTGAACGTTGATCTGTAGCTTTGTGAAAGATTAAGTGAATGGAGACTAAAAACACTGGAAAGGAGGAAGGGGTCTGTGCTGAACATTTGGTGTCAGTGCTAAATATTTTGCGTAACAGTGCACGTACTGTAACGATTACCTGAGTATTCTCTTTTGCTTCGTGAAAACATAATCGATTGACAGGCAAGCAAAATTACAAATATTGTTTTAAAAATGTGGGTGGTTTATTTTGAACATTTTTTCTTGCATCATCCTAGTCTTGAAGTCTGCCAGACCTTGCTGGGCTCTAGACTGATTCCACATGTATGCTGGACTTTAGACTGATCGTGGAAATCAGGGTTAACACCAATCTAACGCTCTCGAATAACTATACATCAAGGCTTAGTTAACGTATAATATTTGGCTTCGGTGCTGCAACCTCACTTCCTGTGTTTTCATGGCCTTCCACTATACTGCAGCATTTCACTGAACCTGTGCCTTGTGGTATTAATAAAGGGAGCTCGCTTCATCGCAGTATATCACCGAACAAGCAGCGGCTTCCTTAGTAGGGTATTTTTTTTTTCGCCCAAAAGGGGCATGCATTCGGAGCGTGTATTGCAAGTCTCTGAAAATTGCTCAAACAAAGACTTTGTTTTAAGAAGTACTAAAGCTCACGTCTATCAGAACACCACCGAGGATTGATCCTATCATATTTCCCGTCGTGAAGGTGAACTCCAAGGCTGCCTGGAAAATATAAAATCGCGTAAAGTATAAACACCGACGAATTAACACCGTCATCAATTTGGTTAACTCTAATAAGGAAAATATTGCTGATGCCTATGACAGGCAAGGCGCAGGAATCGCTGATGTTAATAATAATGGATAACTTATTCAACTAATAAAGCGATATTTTTATTATCACCGTCTTAATTATAGATACAATCATCTGTTAATATCTTTCATGACTTCTTTTCTGAAATAATGTTTCGTTATATATCGAGCACGTATACAGAATATAAACATTTTGGAAAAGAAAAAGGTCTCATAGTGTAAACATTGTAGGAGGGGGGGGGGCATTTAATGTAATAAACACCACCATTACTTAACACTGTAAGGATGAAAACAGCAAAATATATTCAGAGTACAAAGTAAAAAAAAATGGAAAAACATAAGTGATGTAAATATTGCGGAAAACGCTAAAACAATTGCCAACATAAAACGATAGTGATAGGGAACTTTAGCAGAATACAAACTAAACACTTTCAGAACGGCATAATTTAAAGTATATTTGTAGAACATTGAACCAATAGTGCTATTGGTTAAACATAAAATTGCGAAGATAATGTTTGAATGATGATACAGAAAAAGCGCAGCTCATGGTATACAAGGTATTGCAAAGTTATATTGAAAGAAAAGCTACTTTTTGTGAACCACGGTATATATAGTTTGGATTTTGGGAGGTCAAGAAATACATAAGAAAAAACGGGTTATGCTTGAATTGCCAGGGTTTTGGATGAAAACAAATTTCTAAAGGCTATGTTCTTTAACTACGCTCAATAAGCAAGTGTGCCTATGTAAATTTTGTTCCATTTGTCAATATTTGGAATGTTTAGTTAGAATATTTAGAATGTTTAGTTAGAATATTTAGAATGTGTAGTTTAGAAAAGCACTCCGATTTGCTACCTTGGGCTTGGGAAAAGGAAAAGGGTGTAAAAGAATGAAAGAGGGGAAGAAGATATGATGAGAGTAGAAAATGGGCCCTGTGTGCATCGCCTTCATCCTTTCGGCAAGGAAAGAAATTTCCGTGTGCGTAACAGTGGCAGTATAAAAGTTTTCGAAGTTTTCTACCGCAAGAGCATTTGCGAAGTGCACACAACGTCATAATTCTCACCTTTTGTGAATTTGCAAAGTACCCACTACACTTTGGTAATGTGCGATTTAAAATTGCTTCACTGCCCATGCACTTTTTATTATTATTATTATTATTATTATTATTATTATTATTATTATTATTATTATTATTATTATTATTATTATTATTATTATTATTATTATTATTATGTTTGAGTACATAGAAAACACGAAGACAGAGAAAATAGGGAGGAAACAGTCTGACGATTACCACCTACAGGGTCACAACGCCTGCCTGCTCTTTCGGGAAGGGGAAGCATAAAGGAAATAAGGAGAAAAGGAGGAGAGAGAGCGTGAGAGCTATTGAAGACGTTTCACATCAAGAAGAGAGGCACGTGTTGCCTCAGTAAGAAGTCTCTATCACTTTTCCACAATGAGGTGCAACTCTTTCATACGCGAGTGGGACCACTGTTTGCCAATTTTGATGCAAGCGCGCGAAGGCAGTTGTAATTTGGTGGCTAGTTCTTTCTTTCTTCTTCAAGTATGATTACTACGCACCCCTTAAATACCAGAAGCCGTGGGACATCCAATGAGAGCTACGTAGCTCCCCTTGGTCGGTAGATGGCGCCTGTAAGTTTTTTTGTTTTAACGAAGCAGTTTCAAGCACTCGCATGGCTCCGTGGAAGAACACTAGCTTGCCACGCAGAAGGCGTGGTTTCGTTTTGGGCTCAAACCGAAGATTTGTTAATAAATATACATTTGTGGCTATCAAAAATTTTCACTCGCAGACAGTGATTTCTTGCTCACAACTAACGGTGCGCTGCCGTCGCCGCCTGCAATGACGTCGACACTAGAATTTCTGTTAGACAGCTTTGAAACGCTATTGCGTTTAAACTATTATTGATGTAATCACCATGTACATGTTTTATACACCGTTTTGAGGCATATTGATATGTCAAGTATTGAAATTTTGAGACAATGTTACTTACTATTGCCACACCGGTGTTTGAAACGAAGCGATTTGTGAACACCGCGTAAGCGCTGACTATGTACAAACTATTTGAGACGCCACCCAGAACGGCGGATGCAAGGCTAACAGCCAACAGTGCTGTCCCTCCAGTAATCCAGTACAGAGACCTGAAAGAGGGAAAAGAGATAAGCGCACGTATTTATTTGCCAGCTTGCTTCTTATGGTATGGTGAAAGAGTTTTTCTCCTATACAGTGCTCTTTCTCTCACGCAAGCTTTTTAAAATAATCACGTGAGCGCAAGTATGATTTAGTTATGTGTATCTAAGCAAACTTCTTTTGTTTGCCTTCGATATGTCTCCAATTCGCTTCGTTCTCTATAGCCTCAAAATGAATTTTCTGTAGGGCTAGTGTGCTTATTACTTCACGACAACTATATTTTAGAACGAACAAATATCGCCAGGGAATTGTTTAACCATCAAGTGTCATTTAGCTTCCTCACTAATTTTCACTAACTTATTAGGGTGAAGCCACCACAATAAATATTTGAAATAGAACTGTTGTGTTCACCAGAAGAACGTGGTGGCCTCTAATACGCTCTGGTTTATTAGGCCGAATGCCTTGCGTGCCTCACAAGATGCCTCGTTATATGTCGGCGTCCTCAACAACTATCACGTGATGGCATCTCCTTATCATGTCACAGAGAGAAAAATCTTATGATTTCATCACGACGACACAGAATTTGAATAATCAACGGAGAGATTTTGACTACAGCAGAATCGAAAGTTGGGCTAGTTGGATATGCATGGTATAACTATCAGTTAAAGCACACGAAAAACAGTCAGAAAGACAGGACAAGCGCTTGTCCTGTCTTCCTGTCTGTTTTTAGTGCGCTTTAACTGATAGTTATACCAGATTTTGACTAGTTGGTGGGCGCAGAGCTTGCGCATCTTTGCAACCTCAGCGAAAAAAAAAACAACACATAAGAAACTGACTTGTCCTGTTTACGTGCCTATGGTCCGTCTTGTTTAGCTATCTGTTTTTTTCTCATTTTTTTTACGCTGTGCTTGCTAGGATTCGTGTACACGACGGCGTCATCATATAAAATTTTCGCTTGGTCAAAGATGGGCCGATATCGGAGTCAGTGCGTTACAAGGTTGCACGTAAAAAGCTTAATATTTCTCTGATTCTAGAGGCATTTCAAAGCTACGCTAGTAACAGAAATATTTCAAAAATTGATGGGTCTTCACATAAGAACGAACAATGCGACGTACCACGCTAAGCAAACACTTAGACAAACATTATTGACATGGGAATTCCCGCTGCGACTTCCCCTTGTTGATCTCATCATCATCATTGCCAGCCTGACTATGCCCACTGCAGGGCAAAGACCTCTCCAATGATTCGCCAATCAACACGGTCTTGTATTTTCTGCTGCCACGTAATACCTGCTAACTTTTTAATCTCAACTGCCACCGAACTTTCTGTCTCCCGTTCGTGCGTTTGCGTTCTCTGGGAATCCAGTCAGTTACCCTTAATGACCAGCGGTTATTCTTCCTACTTCCTACGCGCCTGGCCCATGTCCATTTCTTCTTGATTTCAGCTATGATACCCTTAATCCCGGTTTGCTCCTGACCCACTCTGCTCTTTCCTTTTTTCAAAGGTGACACCTATCATTTTCTTTTCCATCACTCACTGCGTCATACTCATTTTAAGCTGATCCCTCTTTTCAAGCCTCCAGGTTTCTGTTCCGTAGGTATGTACCCGCAAGATGCAGCTGTTATATACCTTTCTCTTGAGGGTTAGGGGAAGATTGCTATTCATCATTTCAAAACACTTGCTAAATGTAATCCACCCCATCCCCTATTCTTCAATATATTACACTCTCATAGTTCGGCTCCGCGGCTACTACCTGTCCCAAGTAGACATATTGGATGCCAAGCAGTTCTTTGACTAGCTGTTCGAGGTATAGCGCATCCAGGACGGGACAGAAAAGAAGACACAGAAAACATGTATGTGTTCTGTGTCTTCTTCTCTGTCCCGTCCTGGATGCGCTATACCTCGAACAGCATGAATAACCAACAAGCCCGCCGTGCAACCTTTGACTAGCCTGTGTAATGATGTCCCTCCTTCCGCACCGCGCTCTCCTGGCCGCAGGTGTTGGGGTGGTGCCAAGTAGGTCATGCCTTCGCAGTGCGCGCGTTCTGACGTTACTTTCTCTCTAGCCTGTCGCCGTTCGTCACGTCTCATCTCACTCACTTCACCACTTCCATCGCTGACAACTTTCGAGCGCACATCGAGCCAACAGTCTTTCTGCGATGGAACTTACAGGACACCGAATTCGCCTTTCGTGTTTTTGCCTTTTAATCAAACGTCACTCGCGTGAACGCTACACCGAGTTTCGCTTGAAACCAGTCTTCCGGCACCCGCGTCGACGCCAGTTTCAACCAAGTCAACGCCGTGCGCACCACTGCTGTCTCGCATTTCATCAGGGTTCCTTTCGGGGAGATAGTGTATATTTTCCTTTAAAACCTCCGGTATCTCTCTACTTACCGCAGAGTGCTGTTTTCTGCCGAGACAGTTGCAGAATCCCTTAGTTATGTGCATATAAGATGCGAAACAGCTCTTTGACTAGCTTGTTTAGCGCTGTCCCTCTGTCCACACCGCGCTCCGCTAACCACAGGTGTCAGGGCGGTGCCAAGTAGGTCACGCCTTCCCTCGCTATGCGCGCGCGTTGACGTCACTCTCTCCCAAGCCTGTCACCGCCCACCGCGTGTGACACCCGCAAAACTGTCCCTCCTCTCCACCTCTCTCGCTTCGCAACGCCGTCTGTGTTGCAAAATGATAACGGAACAACTTGGAGCGTGCCCTATCGAAGAAGAGGAAGCAGAGGGGAAATCAGGGTACGCGCATGCGGTCGGGGCAGTTTACCGCTAAAATTGGCAATAAACGGACGTCCCTCTTTGACGTCAGGGCGACGAGTCATTTTGCTACATTGTTGGTGCCGAAACCCAGGACTGCCCCTCGAAAAACTTCCTTTCACGTTACAGCCTTGGCGAACTCTGACCACCTTTGGAAGAAGTGCGGCTCAATCAGATATGGTGTCGCCCGAGCCCTGGCACTTCTAACGGACCTCCTCCAGCAACCGTATCCTGACGTCTCTCAGATTAATGGCCACATGGATTCTCTCAAGGACAAGGAGGCAGTACTTTCGACGCTCAATGACATGATCCTTGTGACCACAGATGAAGAAATTCTCGACCACGAAGTAGGCAGAGCACAGGAATACATCGAGAAATTCTCTACGTGGTGTCGTTCGCGAAGTCCCGGCTTCAAGAACGTGAGAAGACGGCCAGAACGCAGGTTAAAGCAACTGAGCCCGGGCCCAGCTACGTCGGATCTCTGAACTCCGCCGACGCAGCAGGCCAGGTGATAGAGCCCCGTCAGCGTTCAGTGAAACTACCGAAGCTACAAATGCCTGCTTTCGATGGTAGTCTCTGTGGATGGCAGTCTTTTTGGAATGATTTCGATGCTATCAACCACAAGAATACCGGGCTGCCACGCATCAAAAAACTTAAGTACCTCCTCACCTATTTAACCGGGAGCTCGAAGTGAGTTGTCGAAGACATTCGCCTAACGGAGCAAAATTACGACCTTGCAATCAAGACTTTCGTGGATCGCTTTAGACGCCAGGATCTGCTTGTGAACGAGAATGTTGATCATTTTCTTGCTCTAAGCCCCGCAAAAAGCTCGTCAGAGGTCTCAAAGCTTCGTCTGCTGTATGATAGTGTGCAGTTCCACGTCAGTGCCTTGGAAGGCCTAGGAGTGGCGCCTGACCAGTACGCTGTGGTCTTAAGCCTTGTCCTCATGTGATGTCTGCGAGAGGATCTTGCCATTAGGTACAGGCAGAAATCTAAGGAATCAAACTGTGCCTCCAGCATCGCGGAACCTTTGAAGACCGAGCTCAGCTAGCCAAGGAGTTACTAACGTTTCTCCACATTAAAGTAATAATCCGGGAGGAGGGCCGGCTACAGCCTCGTTGTGCGTCGCAAGACGTACCTGGGGCGCACATATCTTAAGAAATGTATACCGAGGAACGCATACCATCAGTGTCAGCACTAACCGTGTCTACATTGATTGTGAGACCACCGTGCTCACCATGTAAAACCAACGGTCATGTTATCGCTATCTGGAACACCAACCTATCGGCTGAGGAGAAACGAGCAAGGCTGCATGACGCCAATTGTTGCTTTCGCTGCGGAACTCGCAACCACATCGCAAGAATGTGCAGGAAATCATTCGATGGTATAGGTGTGGTACCTGCCCACGACGTCACCTGACCATCCTCTGCGAGTTGTCACGGCCAGCAGAAGATCAGCAGCCCAGTGCAGGATCCCCAACTTTAGCTCAATCACCCCCACCAACCACGCGTACGGTCACTACCGCCCAGAATCACGCTGAGTCCACTCACGTATTGTTGCAGACAGGCCAAATTTGGGCAGAGTCTGGAGAGCGACGACTACTTGTGCGATTCCTGTTGGATAGTGACAGTCAGCACTCATACATTCGTGCAGACCTGTCGAAGATTCTTCAGCGCTCGATCGCGGGAAACGAAGAGTTATCTCTCGTCACGTTTGGCGACTTAAGGTCATCAAGGCGGATCTGCATAAAGCATATGAAAGTCCGACTGTGCAGCCAGTTAGATGACTCCGCAATAACTGTGGAAGCATTAACGGTTCCAGAAATATGCACCGTCACAAGCCATCCACTCGGCCTAACATTTTGCACTGGTTCAATGAACTGGGGTACAACGCAGCTGACAACCTCCAACCAAATGGCTGGCAACCCTAAGAGATAAGTGTCCTCATCAGATCTGACGCTTATTGTCAAGTTGTCGCTGGGAAAATCGATCGCATCAGCAGAAGTATAGCGGCGATTGAAACTACTTTTGAATGGATGGTTAAAGGCCCTTTGAAGTCCAACTTCTGCTCCCCGTCTAGCACGCTGTTCCCGTGAGTGACGGTTCCGCTACGAACATCGACGTAGCTTCACTGTGACGTTTTGATGCTATATTGAGATCCATGGGACGCATTCTCGAACCCTAAACAAGCGCCACTTCCTAACTGCATTCGAGCAAGGCATCTCTAAGGGAAATAAGTGGCATTAAGTTGATGTCGTTGCCGACGGCAGGAGCATAGAAGAGTCTGAGATGCCACGCGAGCGAGTCGACACTCGTCGTGACCAAACGTGTTTTCATCAACAGCAGTGCCATGGTAGTAACGCCGACCTTACGCGACTTGTTCCCGACCGGCCAAGGTCGCCTCTTTGAGATTCGTCACGTCGTGTACACCGCTCTCAAGTACGACAAGAACACTATGTGCCTTATAATAGTCGGTCCTATGTACGTGAATGTTTTCGACAGTTTCTAATCAATGACCGCAATGCTCAAGCGCTACCGGAAGCAAGGTGAGCGGCGTGCAAGAAATTATCTGCTGTCCATCGACTGCGAAGGCCCACTCAAGAGCATTTCGACCGCAGAACACAGAACAAACGCAAGGAATGCAGCAGTTCCTTCGATGACGATGTCTATAATAAGGACAACAACTTGGCGCAGGGCAATTCTGTGGACTACTTGGCTCACTTTGACCATACGCCATCCGGTGGAGGGGACACATGTATGGTTCGGCAGGAGGAATCCCATGAGGCTTCTAAGCCTGGCTCAAAACTCGAATACCCGCCAAACCGTATAAATCGTCCCGCTACCGCAGCTCAGCCAGGCATTACACTATGAAGACGTCGCAAAAGTGATCCCGAGATGCTCAAGTGCTTCGTCCCGTACCATTTCTTACTGACAAATTGAGGGATCTCGCTACGAGACCATGAATTCGCCTTGGGGCTCTCGAAAGAACATGAATCGCAACGCAAGGTTCGTCATCGCCAGCACCTTGCAGCTGACAAGTGGAAAACATGCCAGCGAGCCACCCACCTATCTTTGTCAGGCCATATTGTTACCGCGGAAGTTTCACCTTCGATGCGTGTGATTAATCTTGGGCCCCATAGGGGGATGTTCCAAAATGATAACGGAACAACTTGGAGCGTACTGCACTCTATTGAAGAGGAGGCACGCGCACGTGGTTGGCTCAGTTCGCCGCTAGATATCGGCAATGAACGTACGTCTCTCACGTCTGGGCGACGAGTCATTTCGCTACAGTCTGCTAGCAACAAACCGACTTCTCGCTCTGCTCAACCGTTCACTGGTCACCCCGTATATGTAGGCACTGGATCACGCGTTCGGAATTCAGTCAAAGGCGTCTTTATTTAACTTTCGCTTGATGTGCGCCAGCGTTAACGTCGCATGTGTGGGCGGTTCACACTACCGCCAGGCACGTCTTCCGTTCTTCGCCGTTCAAAAAATGGGTCCAAGACCCATTTTCGCGCCGTTTGCTGTTTTCCGGGGAGTGACGTAGCCAATCAAAGATGGAGGAGCGACATGGCTGCTTTCACCTCTCCGCATCGTCTGCGTCTGCCGCGTCACACTTCGAGCTGCTTGCTTCTTGCTCCGCGGTTTTCACGCTATGTCGTACGTGTTGTTCCCAGACTACGTTCCAGCAGTGATTAGAGCATTTTAGCCTGTCTGGTACCTAAAAAAAGCGCACGGCAATTCAAGATGACGTCGTCCAAAGCAGGCGTTAGGACAAGTGGCGCCCGTATTCCAGTATCAGCAACAACTAGCAAACGTGTAACGTATGCCCTCCGAGATTTGGAAAGGCTTGCTTAAGCCTACAACGTCCACATTTGAGTATGGCTCTCAAAAACGGTGCCGAATCGATTAGACTACTGTGTTATCGAAGCTAAAGGACATGAGTTTAAAGCGAATTGAAGCATCAGTTCGGAGCTCACGAGCTACAGAGAGCACGGCGGCCGCTTGATAGATATGAGGCGGTCGGCAACTGCATTCGGAAGGGCAGCCATATTTGTCGGAGGCTCAAATGCCTTTCTAGCGAATCGTGCCGTGGACTTCGAACAGCTCTCCTGCGGATGTCGCCAGCCGCCGGTTTATGGCACCGCGCCGTCAGGGCAGGCTTGCCGTTAGCGTGAAGCGGCCTAACGCGATCGCTGCTTCGTATCTACACATTAGGGAGTTTTAGTGCTGGGTACCCAAGCGGCTTGCGTACGCAGGACGTTGGGGCGGCGGTATCGCGCATGCGCGAAACCCCAAACAAATGCGTCGCAAGATCGTTGGGGCGATGGGGCCATGCGTCCGCGCGGTCCACCTTCGCAAGAACTCGCGGTATCCGCACTGCGGATACTCTAGCCGTCGAGTTAAAATAAGCCCAAGTTCAAGCACTTATAGCGATTACACGGTTTCAGCCAGATTTCCAAAGCTAGAATGGCCTGGAACATAGAAACTAAAAAGCACATGCCAGCCCCTGACCAGCTGATTAGGTGGCGCCATCTAGCGCGGCTATAGTGAAACAAACAACCACTAGTTTGTTATTGCAAAAACATTGTGCATTGTACATCTGGTGCAAAAACTGCGCAGCGACAATACTACAATTGAGTAATCCTTTTATTCATTTTCACCTCAAAAACATTACGCATAAGCTAACATGTTCATGACTGCGGTTGCACGAAGTGTCACAAGATGTCGATACTGTCGTTACAATAACCTTGTATTTCACTTTTTTGCGTATACCAGATTACTGTACACAATAAAAAAGTATCCTGATCACTATGTATGTTTAATTTAACATTTTAAATCATAAAAAGACTTAAATAATACTTACGCGAGAAGACGCTATGGCTCTGCGAGTCGTGTGACCTTCGTGCGGCTTGTGTTTGCGTGCGTGCCACCATGACGCCAACTAAAAGGATTTCCGGTTGGGTATGGGTTGGGCACGCAACACCGCGCGCACGCAAGGCCCCAAGAGAATGCGTACCCAGCACTAAAACTCCCTATTGTTCTCTTGAGTGTGAAGTTGGTCAATGTTTATTTTGAAATCTACTTTGCTGTTTTCTCTGTTCAGTTCAGTAATCATGAGCTTTAATTTGTTCCTTGAGTTACTCATCAAGGCATATCATCAGTGAATCGCAGGTTACTAAGATACTCTCCATAAAATGTTATTCATAACTCTTCCCTTTCTAGGGTTCTGAAAACCTCCTGTAAAACGCGGTGAATAGCATTGGAGAGAGCGTGTCTTCCTGCCTGATCTCCTTCTTCATTAGGATTCTGTAGCTTTCTTTATGAAGAACTTAGCTGGCTGTGATTCCGCTGTAGATTTCTTCCATCATGTTTATGTAGGGTTCGTCGATGCCTTGATTTTGTAGCGCCTACATCACTGTTGATGTATCGACCTTCTCGTAATCTATGAAGGCTATGTATAGGGGTTGGTTCTATCACGCGCATTTCTCTATTATCTGCTCGATAGTATAAATATGGGCTATTGTGGAGTAGCCTGTACGAAATATTGCTTAGTCCTTTGGTTGACTGAACGCTAATGTCGCCATAATTATTTTAGCTATTCTGTCTGTAAATAGTTTGTAGAAATGGGCAATAAGCTGATCATCCTGTAATTTTTCAAGTCCTTGGTGTCTTCTTTCCTATGAATTAAGATGATGTTAGCGTTCGTCGAAGATTCTGGTACCCTTGGCGTCAAAAGACACTTCGTAAATAAGGTGGCCAGTTTTTCTAACACAATTGCTCCGCAATCTTTCAGCAAGTCCGTTGTAGCCTTATCCTCACCAGCAGCTTTGCCTTTTTGCATTCCTTTTAGGACTTTCCTTACTTTCCCTGTCGCTACTGGTTGGACGTCGAATTTCTGTGGGCTGTATTATTGCTGCTTATATATCATCTTGGTTGTTTCTGCTTCTGAACATATCTCTGTGGAACTCCTCTACTACCTCAACTATCCTGTCCATTTTAGTTATGACGTTGCCTTCTGTGTCCGTTGATGCGTACATACGATTTTCGTCAATGCACAAGTTTGATTTCGCCAATTTCAGGCTTCTGCCGCTTTTTGCAGGCTGCTCGATTCTATTCATGTTATACCTTTTTATATCGGCTACCTTACGCCTATAGTCACTGCCTCATGGCTGTGGACGCGGAGCCTTCTGCGGCTCTGTCCGGCCATAGACCACCTTTGGCAAGCTCGTCGCGGAAACGAAGCACCTGTTCGAGCACCAGCGAGGACACGGAACTGTACTCGGCCACTGGCGACGACTCGTCGGATGACGACTTCGAGACCGTGAGAAGCAGGAAGGCCAAAAGAAGAAGTATCAAGCCGTCTTCACCAGCAGGGACATTAACGTCTCAGTCAAAAGGAGAACGCTGGCCGCACACCATCCTATTCATGCCCGAGGACTCCACCATCAGCCTTCGAGCAGTAAACAGGCAAGCTCTCTCTATGTACTTTGAGGGGGTAGCACCAAACGACATTAAGGATATCCGGGTGAACACGCGGAAGAATATTCTAGCTGTGGACACAATGACTGCCAGCGCCATAGACAAGCTTCGCAGAGTATCAGATTTGGGAGGCATCAAAGTTCGACCGGTTATTCCAATGGACGGTGCCTGCATGGCGGGAGTAATCTACGACATTGATTTGGCCATAGCAAACTCGGACCTCCCAACTCTCATAAAACCAGCGAACGAAGGAGTTCTCATCGTGAATGTACTTCGCCTCGGAAACACCCGTTGTGTAAAGATAATGTTCAAAGGAGATTCCATTCCGTCGCATGTCAAAGTGGGACACTTCCGACATCCTGTTCGACCATTTGTCCCTAAACCACTCCAGTGCCATAACTGCATGAAAATTGGGCACATCAAGAGTGTATGTACAAACACCACAGTATGCCCCCGATGCGCTGAGCCGCACACTGCAGACGCATGTCGGGCAACAAGTCTGAAGTGCAGAAACTGTGATGGTCCGCATGATGCTGCATCCAAGGAATGCCCTCGGATTAAGAAGGAAATCGCCATTATCAAACAAATGGTTAGGGACAATTCAACCCACAGAGAGGCTGCTGAAAGGGTACGGCGGCGGCGTAGTCGCCGACGGAGGCGTGTAGGACAGAGTGTTGCGCATAACCCATTTCCTCCGAGCACGAGTGAAGTAGTAAGCACGAAGCGAAATGAAGTGGAGAAGCTCACAGCTGCGGATGAGTGGCCTACGCTTCCGCGTACGCAGCCTGCAAAGGAGCCTCCTGCGAGGCCTCGCCGCCCTACACCCTCCACCGAGTCTACTTCCGTTGAGGATGTGTCAAGGGTCGATCGACAGATCATCCCGATGTTACGATCCCTCGTCGCTGTCATGGCAGACATACTAAGAAGCCTGGGAACTCCAACCGCTCGAAGCGGGTTACAGGTGTTGGACGCGCTGAGCCCAGTCCTCGCCTCCCTCGTGTAGATCAACAATCGTTCCGCAAAGACGTCAGAGAAGCATCAGTCATCCAGTGGAACGCAAGAGGACTTAGATCACGGATTTCCGATTTTCGTCAGTACGTGTTTTCTAACCGTTTCCCAATCATCGTAATATGTGAACCGAAATTATCAAACCCGATCAGGCTATCCGGCTACGAATCAATCCCGTCCAAAACCCGAAATGAAAGCAGCAAGGTCATTGTGTATATTCGTCGGGAGCTTACCTACATCATTCAACCTGTGTCGCCTCATGATGAGAACCAATATGTTTGCCTGACTGTGAAGCAGAAAACCCTCACCTTCACATTAATAGGTGTCTACTTATCTCCCTCAGCCCGTTTTGATTGCCAAAGACTGGATGACATTCTTTCGAGCGTCCCGGATCCGTGGATAATTATAGGGGACTTCAACGCCCACCACCCAATCTGGGGAAGTTCAAAAGTCAATGCCACGGGCCGGAGGCTGGCTTCATTTGTATCGACTCATGAACTGTCTCTACTTAATGATGGGAGCCCTACATTTCTGCGAGGATCAACGTACAGCAGCTGTTTGGACTTGACGTTTGTGTCACGTCGCTTCGCCACAAGCGTTAAGTGGTTTTTAGACATCGAGACACATGGTAGCGATCACATCCCCAGTTATCTCACCATCGAAGGCTTTGCTAGCGACCACCCGCCGAAAACCGTACGGAGGATCGATTTTTCAGCATTCACAACCAACATTGAACACGCTTGTGAAAAAGGCTTAACCTCTGGCATTGAGCAAGCGATCAAACAAGCAGCGCAGAGTGCGATGCGCACGCTGGCATATTCTTCAAGGCCCTCAGAAACGGACGTGGAGTTAGAGCGACTCCGTGCGACTCGTCGGCGTGCGGAACGTAGATATCGACGCACAAAATCCATTCAAGATCTACGGATGGCCAGGCGCATGCAAAAGAAGATCCAGCGTCGTATAGACAAACTGGAGTTTCAACGGTGGGCGAAGTTTTGCGCGAGTCTAGACCCTCGCAAACCGCTTTCTCAAATATGGCGAACCGTGCGAGGCCTACGCATATTTCCCCAACAACGTTTTCCGTTTAAAGCCTTGGCCCTTTTCCAAAATAGAAGGGATATCGAGGTAGCGGAAGATTTTTGTAGGAAGATTGCGGGCCCGTCAAATTGCACAAAAGCCCTTACTGCTGATTACACGCCACATTCACTTGACCCGCACCTGGACCTGCCTTTTTCAATGGAAGAACTGAATGTGGCTCTTGCTTCATGCAATCGATCGTCATCGCCTGGGCCAGATGGCATATCATACCGCCTATTATGCAATCTCGGGGATCGAGCACGAAGTGCTTTACTGGAAGTATTCAATGAGTCTTGGAGAGATGGAACGGTCCCCAGAGAGTGGAAAACAAGCCGGTTGGTTGCACTTCTCAAACCTGGAAAATCGCCTCTAGAGCTGACATCATACCGCCCAATAGCGCTGGCTAGTTGCGTAGGGAAGCTGATGGAGCGAATGATCCTTGCCAGACTCGAGTGGTTCCTAGAACGCCATAGAATATATCCAGACGCCATGGCCGGTTTTCGTCGTCTTCGGAGCTCCATTGACAATGTCATTGACCTGGTGACCTACGTACAACACCAGAAAATGAGCAGACGGTTATCTGTCGCACTATTTTTAGATGTCAAAGGAGCATATGACAATGTTTCTCACGAAGCCATACTTGACGCCCTCGAGTCAGTTGGTTTGGGTGGGCGAGTGTACCGCTGGATCCAATGCTACCTACATATGAGATCATTGTTTATGCAAACTGATGATGGGCCGACTTCTGAACATTATACACATCGTGGTGTTCCTCAAGGTGGTGTATTGAGCCCCACACTGTTCAGCCTGGTTCTGATCGGTCTCGTGGAACGCATACCAGATTCCGTGCAGATATCTCTCTATGCAGATGATATTTGTGCCTGGACGTCAGGTGTAACACGTCCTCAGGTACGTGCGAGACTCCAGAAAGCAGCGAATTCAATATCGGCGTACCTTAGAGAACAAGGCCTCGAGATTTCTCCTGAGAAATCGGCGCTGGTCGCGTTCACGCGGAAGGCAATGACGTCATATCCCATCGCCATCAATGGACACAGTGTCTGCTACGCCAGGACCCACAGGTTTTTGGGGGTCACGATCGATCGAAATCTCTGCTGGAGTCCCCATGTGGCCACTCTAAAGAAGCGCCTAACGGCCATCGCACAACTTTTCAAGTTCCTCGGAGGCAAAACGTGGGGCACATCAGTGCACGCGATGTTGCATTTGTACAAAACGCTGTTTCTGGGGTACCTGCGGTATAGCTTGCCGGTTCTGACGAACGCTTGCAAAAGCAGCATACGCACAATAGAAAACGCCCAGGGCCAGGCACTCAGAGTTTGTCTTGGATTACCACGCTGTACATCAACAGCGGAAACCATCGCAATCGCCAAAGATCATCCGGCCACAGTGCACATTACTTTGGAGGTGCTTAGAGCTCATATTAGACACCTTGCTCGCGCCCCTGCCCACCACCTAGCTTCGCTTCCAGAAGATCGACCGAGTGCCTCCTTCTGTAAGAGAGTATTGACTTTCCGTGAGTGCCTTCCAACAGTCTACACGCCTCCGGAACGGATACTAACACCTCCTTGGTGCTTGGACCGACCAAAACTGCGCTTGACAGTGCCGGGGATTCGCAAGAAGGCGGAGCTCTCGGCGCCAGCTTTAAAGCAGATGATTCTACTCATGCTACACGAAGAATACAAAGATCATGTCAAACTTTACACGGACGGCTCGACAACTGTTGGAGGATCTGCAGGAGCTGTGATCTTCCCAGCAAGAGCCGAAACCATCCAGTTCAGAACGTCACACAAGACGACATCGACAGCCGTGGAGCTCGCGGCACTCCGCAGCGCACTCCGCAGGATTGATCGAGAGACACCACAAAAATGGAGCATTTTTACTGATTCGAAACCAGCTCTCCAATGTCTACACAATGCTCTACGTCGTGGGCCTCAAGACCAATTGGCGCTCGAAATACGACAAATGTACCATCACCTAATAGACGAAGGACATGACATATCTTTTCAGTGGTTACCAGGCCATTGCGGCATCATCGGTAACGAGCATGCCGACGATGCAGCTAAGAATGCTCACGAAAATGGAGTGATGGAACCTATTCCACTATCAAGAAGCGACGCAGCAGCAAAGATTAATACGCTTGCGCAGGATGTCGCAAGGTCTATGCGGAATACGCCCGGTTTTCTCCACACCCGTCTTCACCGCCTGGACCCATGCCTACGACTTACTATTCCATCTGGCCTACCCCGATCCGAGACGACCCTTCTCTGCCGCATGTGGCTTGGGGTGTCTTTCACGAACGCCTTTGCCTGCCGCATCGGAATGAGAGACAGCGCTGCATGCGACCATTGCGACAATGACGAAACAATTGAACATATTTTATGTCAGTGCCCCCAGTACAGCTCTCAGCGACAGTCCCTCTCAGCAGTGTTTGCTCGCCTCGACGACCAGCCACTTTCAGAGCAGTCAATCTTGGAATGTCGGAAAGATCGAGCTTCACGCCAGAAAGCAACGAAGGCGCTGATGAAGTTTCTTCGAGCGACCCGCCTCGTTGAACGATTGTGACACTACTGTGTGCGCGTGTGTGTGTGTGTGTTTGTGCTTCTCTTCCTCCCTTTCCCATTTCTTTTTCTTACTTTTCTGTCTCCCCTTACCCCTTCCCCAGTGCAGGGTAGCAAACCGGATATGTTTTCTGGTTAACCTCCCTGCCTTTCCGCATTAAATTTTCTCTCTCTCTCTCTCTTCGAAAGATCCACTAGCTCTATTTTGTCAGTTGTAATTGAGGCTTTCATGGTTTGTCGTCTCCTAGTGAGATTTGATCTCCTTTGATAGTTTGACAGTGTTCTGTCTAGTGAATGTACGGCCAACTTTCATTGCACACTCTTTTATTACAGTACTAAGACTATCATTTATTCTGTCGACGCTAAGGTCGTTTATCTAGTTTAAGCTGCCAATCTATTCTGAGGTGAAACTTGGAATTCCTGTGCTTTCCCTCTCGACGCTAGCTCATAATCTGGCTTCTTGCGTGTAGGTTTATGCCTTTGATTTTTTGTTATCTAGGTTAATTCAAGCTTTTACCATTCTATGTTCACTGCATCAGATCTTGCTAACTACTTATATATCCTAGATAATGCCTGGTGTGCACACAGAATGAAGTCTATTTCATTGTTAGTTTCATCATTAGGACTCCTCCATGTCGACTTACAATTAGCCCGTTTTTTGTAGAAGGTACTCAAGATTCGTGAATTATCACGTTCTGCGAACTCCACTAATAACTCCCCACTGACCTTTCTCTAGCCAATGCCATATTCCCCCCCGGCATGGTCCCATACCTGTTTCTTGTCTACTTTGGCAATAATGTTGCCCATCAGAATACTATACTGTGCCTTTAATTTATGAATGGCTGACGCAACGTCTTCATAAAAGCGTTCAACCAAATTATCTTCATGGCTCGATATTGGGTTTTAGGCCTGTACCGCCTTCATCTTGTACCTTTTGTTAAACTTAATTATGATACTTGCCACCCTCTCCTCACTGATGCTATAGTGTTCCTCTATTTTGCCAGTGATATTCTTTGGTACAAAAAAACCCACCCCTAGTTTTCTTCTGGTAACTAACACGGTACCATTGGACGTGTCCGTTCTTCAACACTGTAAAACCCTCACGTGTTCTCCTAATTTCGCTGAGCGCTATTACATTCCATTTAACACCATCTGATTCCTCGAGCAGCACAACCAGACTAGGCTCACCAGATAGCGTTCTAGCATTAAACACAGCCAAGTTCAGATTCCAATGGTGGCCTGCCCGGACCCAGAGATTCTTAGCATCCAGGTACCCTTCATTTTTAATTTTTTTTTCTGGGAGAAATAAAGGTATACCATCACCACCGCTCCGTCGCAAGTCTGAGCGCCGGCTTGGTCAGTTGTGTTGCACCCGTTGAGGACTGAGGGCCAAGGATAAATTGATACGCTCATATAGGAGGTAGTGGCCAAGTTATTCACCATGGTGGCCATTTCTGCTCTGGCAAATTAGTGCATTACCTGCAGGTGGTCGCAGTAAGGCCGCACCCCAGTAATTTTTTTAACAATTCCTAGCTTCATCACGCTTTTCGAAATAGATATACGATTAGGAATTTTGTGGCATCTGGACTCAAACCAAATTTTGTCATTTTATGCTTGGAAGATGTGCTCTCTAAGTAGGGGGTTCTGTGACACTTTCTTGGCACTATAGAAGACCACTCTGACGCCTACCAGTTGTTCTGAACTTCATATTACTCGTAGCTTGTCTGGCCTCCTAACTAACTGAAACTCCATATTTGCGGAAACACACACAAAGAAAGTGGTGCGGCTTCGAGCTTAGCCCACCTTAATGCTCTGGATGACCCTCCTTCTTTCACGCTTACTCTCTCATACCATTTTTCTGTCTCGCTCAATTTTGACATTGTTAGCTTCAAAATGTTCGCATCATCGAATTTTACTGATTTCGAGGTGTAGCACTCCTATTAGTTTGACGTTTCCCGCGCAAATCGTCAGTTCACAGGAAACGTTAAATTAAACCACCGCGTAGTAAAACTTGAAAATTTAGTAATCCTAATCAATGTCGTCACCGGCCTACCTTTGATGCATTACAAGACGATGACATTTTTCATCGATTACCAATCTACCCTGTTCTCGAGGCGATTTCATTTTACACCTCCACTTGTCTTAGTTTCGGCGCGTCACTTAAGATCGTATATCCAATACTAAATTAAAAAAAAGCGGACAATGAAGGGCAAGTTTTTCTATTGTAGAAACAACAGTAATAATAACTGAGAGGCAATTGTGCTAAAAAAATATAGAGAATGGTATATGCAGTATTTGTGTTACAAGTGAAAAGAAATAAAAGTGAACGCTGCGTTATCCGAAGGTTGCATATTCGGTTTCTGTCGGCGGCAAGTTGTCCTTTCGTTCAGATTATTTTTCTTCGCCCTTATTTAGAAATAAAAGCATCTTTGTGATTTGATTGCCTATTGGTTCTTATGAAAGGTGCCGTGCGAGGCTGTGACACAAATTGAGCGCCGTTTTCGTCGCTTCTTATGGAGCTGTGGAGTGCACCGGTTTCATTGCGCAAATGGCAACGCTAGAACAACGTGGGTATAACCCTATTTAAATGAAGAAAACACGTTAGTTATGGACTAAAGTGACGAAAGTCTGTGCTTTTAGGAATGAGAAGTGAAGTTTCATCTTGTAAGAGAGATGGCATTGGCTGGGTGTTTGGTTTGTTTGACACAACAAGCCTCGTGTAATACTCATATTATGCCAGCTAGACCACACTATTGGGCGCTGAATGTTGTAAAAACACTTCTTATGCTCCCACAGACACAAAAGAAGTTCTATTTTAAACTTTGCAATCTTGAAAACAATTCCAAAACAACACTAGAGGCGCTGCACAACGGCCACCACGAGGTGAGTCTACCGGTATTAATATATCAGACGCACGTGGTAATCGGAAAGTGCCTTTGACGTGAGTGGGAGAGTTAAATGTGAAAGGAAACGTTTCTTCGCCTCATCAGCTCGAGTTTCGAATTTTGAAGACTACTAAAATCTGTTTTCGTGCACTAATTTTTATATTTAGTTGTGTTCGTTTCTGCACTTATCACAACATCCATTCTAGCACTAAATGAGGCAGTAGTAATAGCATCATATGACCCCTTCAATGTTATTACAAATACTGGCAATTAGACGGAGAAGCTCCTAGCAGAAAACATGTGCTTACCCGAAAATGAGGTTAAAGATGAAGCAACCTGTCATTCCGAGAAGATAACAGGCTACCGGTGAAAACCAAACCATCTGCGTAAATGGGACGAGTAGTGTGCTGAGCTTGTTGGTTCACTCCATTTAAATTCTTGGACAGATACACTAAGACCTCTATTATGAAACACGTGCATTCCCTAATTCTTTGTAGGAACTTTCAAAAGTGCTGCTATTGTGTCGAAAAACACAGAAAAAAAGGGAAGTTTTTGACACTGATCAATGCGCAATTCACGCATTCTTTTACAGTTACAATGTGACGAATAATAAGAGAGTGACAAAAAGAAGCGGATAGAAAAATGTGACGATAAGAACTTACGATTCGTTCCGCAAGTATAGCTCCAAGCATCATGGCAATCTTGTACGAGGAGTAGACATAGCTGTACTCGTCAGCCTCGAGGCCTTTTTCGCTTGCCTAAAATACACGCACACACACACAAAGAAGAAGAGTGAATGGCTGCATATGCATGTGATGTTTGCTTCGTTCACGCTTGCCATCGCGGGCAAGCTCACTATTGGGCGCATTGCTCTTGCTGCTCCTCACAAGGTAAATAGCTCGGTAGGCATCGCTTAGTATCGCCGATGACACTTCTGAATGCTTGTGTTTCAAACAAATTTGCTCACTATCGGTCAGTCAAACATTTGTGCTGAACAAAGCTGGCCCTTACAACGTTTGCATAGCTAAGTGCACTTTCGTGTCCCGGAGAGCGCACTGTCGGAACATCGATTGATTGATATGTGGGGTTTAACGTCCCAAAACCACTATATGATTACGAGAGACGCCGTAGGGGAGGGCTCCGGAAATTTAGACCACCTGGGGTTCTTTAACGTGCACCCAAATCTGAGCACATGGGCCTACAACATTTCCGCCTCCATCGGAAATGCAGCCGCCGCAGCCGGGATTCGAACCCGCGCCCTGCGGGTCAGCAGCCGAGTACCTTAGCCACTAGACCACCACGGTGGGGCCTGTCGGAACTTCTGGTCGCTGCCACATATGGGGGAGTTAGGTGATGTGTGCAAACACTTCACGAATGACGTCATTTGCAGAGCACAATTTTGCTGTCTCATATACCAAATTTAGTATATGTGAAGCTAGGGGAACGGCTGTGAGTGCATCATGGGCGTGGCATGTAGTCATATCCTTACAAGACACGCATTTCATGATTATCATGTTTGGACGTGTCATTTACCTTCGTCGTCCGTTCGTGTCACGTATACGAAACTTTGTATATTTGAAGCTAGCGAAACAACCGCGAGCGCACCATAAGCGTGGCGTGTAGTAATGACTTACATGCCATACGTGTCATGGTTTCCACGTGAGGGCCTGTCACTGATGTTCGCCATGCAGTCATGTCATACTATACTAGTTTTGCAATATGTCATGTGAACAAAACCACAGCAAGGGCAGCAAGACCATGGCATGTAAATGATGACTTTCATGACACACATGTCATGATTTTCATGTTGACTTGTCACTTACGCTCATAATACAATCATGTATGACATGGAAATTTTGGTGTAGATCCCATTTTCAAAACGACCAGGAGAGCTAGACCTTGTAGGTGGATAGATAGATAGATAGATAGATAGATAGATAGATAGATAGATAGATAGATAGATAGATAGATAGATACGGTCAATGTCACCGAAGTTTGCTAAGAAATCCTTCGCATTGTAAACACTGTTTGAATTATTCAGTAATATGCGTCATTCCATGCCAAACGTCCCAGCTATTTTGGCGGCCATCTCAAATGTATTTGAAAAAAAATTGCTGATTTACTGGCTTGAAAACGTTGAAACGGTAGAGTATTTCCAAGAGAAAAACCTTTTGGTCGCGGGGTTGCCTTCTCAACTACGCGGAATGTCGCTTGGGTGTTGTTCGTGGAAAAATTTATTTTAAAGGTAGCGCTCCGTCTTTCTTTACTAAACTTGATCCACATGTTAAGTAAATCTTCTTGTGTACAATGTTTGAAGCTCTGTAATGCTAGTGTAATTTTACTGGCACATATGCCTCCAAGCATTTAGCTAAAATTTGTTATGTTTACATTTTTTATTGCAATACTGCACTTTCTATGAACATCTGAGTAGTGGATACCTACTCCACAAAAAGCATACTTTAGAGAAAAAGTATTTTGAGACCTCTCAAATGGCTAAAAGTTACGATAAAGTTATGAACCTCGCAAAATTGTCATTTTGTCTATATTGAGACTCAATTTGCACCATGTCATGGTCCAATTAAAAATCACCTTTATAATCATTTGGAAAGCAAATAAACAGTTCTTTTGATATGGTGAATTTTATTGTTACAGTTTTATTGTTTTAAGGAAGAAAATAACTTTTGAACTTTCCCATTGGCGCCTATTTTCCCATTAGGTCATACGACAGCTGCCGCCTTGAAATTTTCTATTGTCTCTATAGCCGTGAATGGGAAAGTTGCCCGCATACCTTTAACTGAGAACTGCGAGAATGAAGGTGAACTGGTTATGACATGATGCTTCCGATGGTTGCGGCTAGTGTGAAATGCTGCGTGCAGGCATATAAGCCCTGATTGTCTAAATGTGATTGACAATTCTTATTGAGCAGGAGTCTTGAAAAATCAATTTTAGCATTGCCATTTTTTGGGCGTGTTGGTAAACGAAACTTCACGACATATTGAGCGCTAAGAGACAGGGGCATCAGAGAGAGGATAACACCGTGCGCTAAAAAATGCGCAGTGCTAAAACAACAAAGTGCTAAAGAAATGAAAAATCAAGCACATTCAACGTGCGAATATTTCATTATACCTTCGTTAACTCTAAGCCGTCATCACGTTACTTTCTCTTTAACCATGCATCGCAACTGGCTGCTACCTGCGATCACAGTGGCACGTAGGCGTACATACCAACAAAAAAATGCCCGCAGCTTCCCTCGGGGGAACACTGAGGAGGATGCGGAGCATATAATTGGTTAACGGGGTGTTAAAGTGCGACTTACTTGGGTCGATGGCTAAATTGGTTAACGTGGTTGTGAAATGGGGTGTTAAATTGCGACTTACTTGGGTCGATGGCTAAATTGGTTAACGTGGTTGTAGGAGGGGGTGTTAAATGAGTGAACACGTACACACGTATGCGAAAGGGCGGTGCTGGTCGAAGGGACGTCGATCATTGTGTTTGTGGATTCGTTGGCATTCATTTCACGGCGACTTCGGACGTCGACGCGCCGTACAAACCAACGGACGAGCGGCAACTGAGCGAGCGAGCGCCGACCTTGAGTATATATACAGCGCGACGGCGCATGCGCTGTCAGCTGTCGAATGTTCTCGAAGGAGAAGCGCGCGCGCGGCACAGATGGCGACGGCGTGACGGCGCATGCGCTGTCAGCTGTCGAATGTTCTCGAAGGAGAATCGCGCGCGGCACAGATGGTGGGCGACGGCGCGACGGCGCATGCGCGCGCGTCAGCTGTCGAATGTTCGAGAAGCGGTGCGGACGGCGCACTACAAGGCGCGCGTATAAGATGCTTCCGCATCTAAAAGTTCAAGGAGAATGTAGCATCAGGTTGGTTATTACAGAGTTAGTTAACATTAACGAGAAGGCGTTAACGAGAAGGCGTTTGATGCCCCGCCGCGGTGGTCTAGTGGCTAAGGTACTCGGCTCCTGACCCGCAGGTCGCGGGTTCGATTCCCGGCTGCGGCGGCTGCATTTCCGATGGAGGCGGAAATGTTGTAGGCCCGTGTACTCAGATTTGGGTGCACGTTAAAGAACCCCAGGTGGTCAAAATTTCCGGAGTCCTCCACTACGGCGTCTCTCATAATCAAATGGTGGTTTTGGGACGTTAAACCCCACAAATCAATCAATCAGAAGGCGTTTGATTCAGTAGAAATATCAGCCGTCATGCCGACACTGCGGAATCAGAGCGTCGATGAAGTATATATAAACATCCTGGAAGAAATCTACAGGGGATCAATTGCTACCGTAATGCTTCATAAAGAAAGTACCAAATACCAATCAAGAAGGGTGTAAGGCAGGGGGACACAATCTCCCCAATGCTGTTTAACGCGTGCTTACAGGAGGTTTTCAGAAGCCTAGAATGGGAACAGTTGGGGATAAGATTTAATGGAGAGTACCTTAGTAACCGGCGCTTCGCAGAAGACATTACATTGCTGGGTAACTCAGGGGACGAACTGCAACTCATGATTGCGGAGTTTGACAAGGAGAGCAGAAAAGTGGGTCTTAAAATTAATCTACAAAAAACAAACGTAATGCTCAACAACCTCAGAAGAGAGCAGCGCTTCGAGATAGGTAATAGTGCACTTGAAGTTGTAAAAGACTATGTCTACTCAGGGCAGGTAATAACTGCGGAGCTGAACCACGAGATTGAAGTAACTAGAAGAATAAGAATGGAGTGGAGCACATTTGGCAAGCACTCTCAAATTATGACAGGTAGATTGCCACTATCCCTCAAGAGAAAGGTATATAACAGCTGTATCTTGCCGGTACTCAGCTACAGAGCAGAAACCTGGAGATTTACAAAGAGGGTTCAGCATAAATTGAGGACGACGCAGCGAGCAATGGAAAGAAAAATGGTAGGTGTAACCTTAAGAGACAAGAAGAGAGCAGATAGGATTAGGGAACAAATGGGGGCTAAGGATATCATAGTTGAATTCAAGAAGAGGAAATGGACATCTGCCGGTCATGTAGCGCGTAGATAGGATAACCGCTGGTCATTAAGGGTAACTAACTAGATTTCCAGAGAAGGCAAGTGGGTTAGGGGGAGACAGAAGGTTAGGTGGGCAGATGAGATTAAGAAATTTGTGGGCATAATTTGGCAGCAGCAAGCACAGGACTGGGTTAACTGACCGAGCATGGGAGAGGCCTTTGTCCTGCAGTAAACGTAGTCAGGCTGATGATGATGATGATGATGATGATGATGATGATGATGGTCGTTAACATTCACAGCGAAGCTGACTGCCATACAAAAGCTCTCAGAGATTATCAATCAATGTTTACTCTTTGCAAAAATCTAAAATCAGTTTTAGCAGTTGATTTTCGTTTTTCTCGACAAAAAGGCATGTTTTCATTTCGAAGGCAAGTAAAATAAATACATAGGTAGAACCACGCGTTAGAGTTGCTGCCGGTGGCTCGAGTATTCGGTAAAATTAGGTACCCGGTGGATGATGTGTTGATTTGGAATAATGCTGTAAAACTTGTGGATCGTTCCAAGAAAATAAACAAAAAATTAAGGCAACCTATACTTCTTAGCGGTATAAGGGGCTCTGATATTGGGATATTTACCCGCGAGTGTGATCGATCAGGTTATTTTAAAGTTAGCCGAGCCCAATGAACCCTTCTGTGTGTCTTTCGTAGGCTGCGCAAAGGCATTCCAATGATACGAGAGCTCTTGTAAGCATAGAGTCGTCAAGGAGAAATTGAAATATATGTGAACATTTATAGAAACATCTACCGAAATGCTGCGGCTTCTTTTATTCTCCGCGAAGAAAGACATTGTATTGTGAAAGAGAAACTAGCGAGTCGAGAAGATATGATCTCTCTAACATTTTTATGCTGAGACTTAGAACTCAGACGACAGTGTTGCGAAAAGAAATAAGGATTAACAATGAATACTTAATAACCGATGACTTGCATTTAACATATTGCTTTTCAGCCATCATAGCCACTACATGAAGAAAATGGTTGAAGACATAAGCCAAAAAGCCTTAAACTACGACTGAATATGAAAGCGCTGGGTGCTGATATAATGCTCCAAAGCATATATAAAAAGAGAATTCTTAATTGGGAGCCAACTTTTAGAACCCACGCGAGATTAAGTTTACCTCGGTCAGTTGAAAACAGTGGAGTCTATTCGAGAAAAAGGAAATTCACTGAAGAGTAAATATGTGCAGGAGCACATACAGCAGGAATTCGCAAACAACAGGTACTGGGCGTAGAACAGTGAGCCGAGGCGGGATAAAAAGCGAAAGGAAGCACACACACGCATACAATATGTACCAACTGACCGGCAAACAATCAGTGTGACAGTTTATAACAGGTGATCTGCCGCTGTCTCGACAACGAAAAGTATGCAACCGTTGCCACCTGCTTGTTAGAACACGTGACACTGAAACTTGAGTGAAATCCTCCCCTCCCTCCAAAAGAAAAGCCTAAAAAAAAGGAACTGTGAGTAGCATGAAGCGTGCAATGAAACGGAAATTGATGGGCGTGTTTTTAAAAGATGGACAGACAACCGTCAGGAAATAAATAAGGAGAGCAGATATTCTGGCTGACATTGGGCAAAAGAAGTGGATCTCATACAGGCGCGTGATGTGTACGATAGAGAAGCGGTGGTCACTTCGAGCAATGAAATGGTTGTAAAGAGATATGAAGCACAACACTGGACAACAGCGGATCTCGTACAGTGATGAAGCTCGGGTGATGCTTCAGCTTTTCTTTCAAACATTGAAGGCGATAGCATAATCGGGCTCCATTCGCATAGCGCTCACAATCGCCAACTGGACTTCCCACCTAGGGGAAGAAATGGAGAGAAATGACTGTGCTGTGACATTGCCTGTTTCAAAGCGAAAAGAATGCTAACCACAAGTTCATTTGTGACATGCCCACTACGCCACATATCTGCTTTTCGGGAATAGGTGAAACATCCAGTATGCATTAGCAAGGTGGCACGGACCGTTGCACTTGAGGTGGTTTATGCTAAAGTGAAGAAGTAACAGCGCGAACCCACAACAACAAAAGGGAAGACAGACACGGACGCACAGGCACTGTGTGTCCGTGTCTTCTTTGTGGGTGTGTGTTCTCGCTGTTGCTCTTTCACTGTTTAGTGAACCAACTCGTACAAACGAAAGATATAATGCCGCTTATTAAGGTGATTAAATATGCTTGTGGACTTTGTAACTAATCAGACTTTCAACAAGACACTCGTTGCTTAATTCGCACGTTTGGACTCTTGATGTTTGTGGTTCTACACTTCTGCCATGCACCATCACTCCTCGCACTACGTAACATTCATACATGGTTCCAAAGTAATTGCGGTCATGGGCGGAGCTCTCTGGTAGAACGCCTGTTTGTCACGCAGAAGTCCGCGTTTAGATTCCTTCTTCAGTCCAAGTTTGTTTATTTATTTATTCACATATACATCAAGATTCGCTCTGGCACTGCGCTGTTTTTTTCGCTCATGACCAATGATGTCGATGCTAAAGCCGGAATTTCGGAAATGAGCTAATTAACGCTGTGGTGTTAAATATAATCATCGCGCACTAAATACAGTAAACTGGAAATGATTTGGAGATGACTAAGTCCCCCGCTGTACATAAAAGAGGTTGATATTATTAATGACTATGATGATGATGAGGTTATTTGAATTAATCTGCAGCGGGGCGTTACCTTCAGCGTAATCATCACCATCAGAATCATCCGTTCAATGCATGGACGGAAGCTTCTCCCAACGGTATAGAAATTATACCCTGTCCTGCGAGGGCCAGTCTATCTTATGCCTCCAGTTTTCTTAGTTCCATCGCTGCACCTGTAGCCCTGGGCCATCCCCGCCCGGGCCACATGGTCTCCATTCCGGCGATCTTGCTGACGATATGTTATCTGTTCTCCTAACGAGGCCTCCCCAAGGTAATTTGTTGCTCCTAATATCCACGAGATTATTGGCTGCCCTTGCTCTGCACTGCTGCCTTCCCATCTTTCATGATTTCGCCTTTTACTTTAGGGACGAAGCTTCTTCGGGTCAAGCCTTGTCCCTTCGTCGGCTTGACATAGTATGTCTATAGTGCCTAGAAATATGACATAGTGTGTCTATAGTGCCTAGAAATATTAAGTATTTTTCTAGACACTGTAGTATGTCCGTTGTCCTGGCTTGCCCGCGCTGGGAGCGCCGGCCGCGAGCGCGCCGATCGTATGTAGAAGAGGAGAAAGATGATCGCGAGTGCGCTCATGGCACGCTATTTCTTTCGCTACGACGCCCCAACAGCTATAAGACCTGCTCGCTCTCGGCTTCCTCTCTCTCTCTCTCTCTCTCTCATGGCCATGGAGTGCACTTCGTTATGAAGAAAAGAAAAAAAAGGAAAGAGAGACCGATTGAAAGAAAAAAGAATGAAGGGAAGAGAAAAAGAAAATGTACGGAGGTTAATGATCACTGGAGCTTCGCCCACTCTCCATTATTCCCTTCGTGGATATTCTGTGTTTGTTTTTTTTTTCGTATGAACCTGAGCATTTTATAAAGTTTCTTCGTTATTCTCAAGGTTTATGCTTCACTTATTGCAACTTTCAAGATTCAGTGGTTGTATACCTTTTGCTTTAGTGACAGGGCTAATTTGATAATAATGAGTTTAGAGTGCCTACTCTTTACTGTCTAAATAAGACATGAATACCGCCATTTTCAAGTGTGGCCAGTGAGAGAAAGCTAACAAATGCAACGCAGAATCTAGTGACATAAAAGTTCTTCAACTGATTATTAGCAAAAACTTTTACTACTTCTGCAGGTTTGCTTTTGGGAGTGTGCATTAGCGTATGAAAGTGATTTTAGCTGGTTTATTTGAGTCTACGCAAGCCTCCTTTTTAGTCTTATATTTAGAAAAAAAAATAGTGTGACGCTAAAGTGTAAAACCCAATTCATGTATTTCCCACGGATCAGCAATTTTTTAGGAGCTTGCCTTGTGTTCACTTGGCGAAAGATTATACGTGCGTAATTAACGTTGTCTTACCATGGCTGGATAAAATGACTGCAGAAGCGAGAATCCAGCAGCAATCCAGAATTCACTGTGAACAAGTGGCAGGATCCACAGGAACTTTCTCGTCCGCCTTCTCCACTTAGTTTCCGATTGCTCCGCGGCTTTCTGCGGAAGCGCTTCGACCATCTTGCTAAGGGACAGGCTGCCATGTCGACTGCGGTCGTCGCTGTAGCCGCCGACAAAGTCCGGGTGCACTTTGGTCGCACCATAGTTGTTTGCTTCAGGTCTGGCGTCCCTGTCCAAGAGGACTGTGGATTTCATGCTTCACTAAGAGCTGGTGACCACGGCCGGCTGCTACGCGCCAACTGTGTCAGCCGTTATGCTCGCCTGCTAACCTGCGTTGAAATCGTGTCACACATGTGACTCGCACTCTATCGGCGCGCGCCTCTTTTGGAGCGCAAGTGGCTCGAGCATGGCGTCATGCCAAGGTCAGATTGTGCTTTTTTTTTCAAGTTTTGGGAAAGCAATTTTTATTATTTTCGTTTTGTTTTTGCAGAAATTCACTCGCGTAGCGCACATTCCTCCCATGCGTGAATCTTCTACCTACGCGATTGACAAGTTTAAATCGTATCAAAAAGGAAAGTGCAACAAAACCAATCCTGAAAATTTTTAGAATTTAGAAAGGACAAAAATAGTTTTATCGGGTGATGTCGTTCATAATTTGAGAAAGAAAAATGACACAGAAAAAAAGAACTTAAAAAAAAACGATGAAGTGTCTTTTTAAAGGACGAGTTGCCACTTTGTCCTTGTTCCTCTTGCACTGCAGGACAGAGCGAGACTGAATCATGCGGCAACCCCCAAAGGGCAGTGCTGTTACACTAATCTCTCGCACCCTCACAAAATGAGGCTGCATGAATGAGGCACATTTCCGGTTTGGCCTTGTTTTCGGTGTATTTTTTTCCTTTACACGTTTTGGTGTGAAGCGTATAATTAAACAGCGCTCAATATTTGCGCCTCTTACGCTGTAGAGAGGTTAAAATCTATAGGTAAGCTTCACATGAGCAGCAAGTATTTGTATAACACAAAAGACGGTGTGCCTTTACTTGATACGACTTCTTGTGGGGACGCCGTTCACTTATGGTATCGCTTTACTTTAGTGCTTGTATTGTTTGGAACTTTAGCTAATGTTGCACTATGGGCTTGTTGGTTATCCATATTATCTGAAGTATAGCGCATGCAGCACGAGACATGAAAAAAAGACACACAACGCTGTGTTTGTGCTATCTGTCTTTTTCTCTGTCCCGTCCTAGATGCGCTATACCTCAAATACTCTGCAACGTCAGGCAGAGCATATCGCCTCACGTAAGCATTGGGCAACAAGATGTGCTCCGGACAAGTGTGGTGGTATGCAGACAGCGATATTTTCACCTTTTCTAAAGAGGAGCAAAATTATATACAAAATCTAGCCTCAGATAATCGAAGAGCTTCAATATAGAAAAAAAAGAACATGGTTATCAGGTGGCATGTAAAGACCATCGGCTTCACGACTTCACATTTCCCTTATGAACGAGAAAATTTTGTGAGGCTAACCCACAGTAAAGTTACGAAGGTAGCAGGATCCAATCCCGGCTACAATGGCTGTATTCACATGGAGGCGAAGTGTTAGATGCCCTTGCACTTATATTTGGATGCATGTTCAGTAACATCAGATGATAACAATTTCCAGAGCCCTCCATTAGTGCGTCCTTCCTGATCACGTCGGGGTGTTAAGACGTAACATTTTAAGGATTATTATTATTGCCTCTGAAAGAGGCCCAAGATGATGGCATGATTTCATGAATACTTCGATCTTCGCACGTTGTTCACTGCTACATGACATTTAGTTCATAGGTAGAAGTAAAGCGCACCTGTAAAGAGCTCATGACGAGTGTGTAAACATATTCAGCGCCCGTCGGCTGAAGACAGTGCGTACGGTTTGGGAAAACAGTGTGGAACGAGGGTAACCTGTTTTCATCTGGAATGGCGGGATGCAGTCGTAAGGCCGCGTAGGCACGCACAGCGCTCATTACGGAATGTTTCCCTCTCGTTATCACGAAGCAGCGGTGTTTGAGGCATTCGAATATATTCGCGCAGTTGTTTCTCTGCAAGGGGCCTGCGCATCAAGGTCGCCTACAAACGAAATGCACCTGCCAGTTCCGCTTGAGCCCGTGGGACCGACCTGCAGCGGAAATGGCTTTGTAGAAATTACACGCTCGCAGTCGTTCATCGCCGAGCGAACGGCGGTGTTTTGTTTTGTGTGTTTTACGTTATCAACTCTCTGACGAGGTTTGCGAGTCCACTTCGGGATGGTGGATTCGGCGCGTATCCGCAGCTGCTCGTGACACAGGCCATTGTCACCGACTGTTTCTGTGCGCCGGTTCGCTGTCAAGTAGCTCTGATCAATGGCCGCACGGTCTCGCTGTCTCGCTTGATTATCGATGTAATGCTCTGCCATTCTCTAGTCGCCACTTCTTTGATGCGTCTAGCTATGGATATACTCTGTGGTAAAAGCTTGGATGACGCTGTTCAGTCGTTACCGTGCAGCGTCTCTAGCCGTTCCGTGCGCCGGACGAGAGCAGTGCAGCTTTTATTTGCATATTGAGGTTTAGAGCGCAAGAAATGGTTACCCCCAGATGCCCTCGATCGAGATGCCCTGAACAATGGTCATCGGCTTATTGTCAATGGTCATTTCGTTTATGAAATTAATATTGGCAACCTGGGTTGTCATGCTCGACTGGTAGCGATACTCGCGACCGGTCATATTTTTAAACATAAGGACTGGTAGAAATTTGCCCTTATGAGAAACATATTGCAAGTGCAATATGTCACATAATTCCGATCGTTAATAAAGTAAAACTCAATGTTGAAAAACCAGACTCTGTATAGGACCAACGTTTTACCCCTCCCCCCCCTGAGAAAAAGAAAAGACACCACCGCTCGCAGGGCAATGATGGCGGCGAACACAGTCGTCGGTAATGTGATCAAAGTTGAAACACGTCGTATTTCACGCTGGTGTGGTCGAGCACCTCTGTGTAATTTTTACCTAGTTATGCCTGATCGCTGTGTGCGTTCCTTTTATATGAATTGATGTATACCTTGTTTTTAACAGTATCCCCCCCCACCCCTATGTAATGCCTCTCGAGGCCTTTACGGTATTTAAATAAAAAAATTGCCGATGCTCGCGTTAGCTCCAGAATAAACGCCATAGCCGCGAAGTGCTCGGAACCTTGTCGAAACAGTCTGAAACAATCGCGAAGGCTCACAAAAATTCAGGTGGGGCCTGCGCCTAGAAGTTGTGGTGAAATGTGCCACAGTTTTTCTGAGTGAAGCTCGATCTAACTGGAATAACGAAACCAGCGGTTGGGACAATATTGTTTGGGGTAACTGTGGTAAACACCACTGCGACACTGAGGATAATCTGTTGGTGTTGGTGGCAAATATTGTGGACATAAGCGCACCGCATAGGAGTCCGCACAAGGGGGCAGATGGAACTCCCTCCACTTCTACCATAATCTTCTGAGGAGGCGGACGTCTAGAGTCTTTATGTTCAATGTTATATCCATGCATGTTTTTACGACAATGGCAGCAGAGCACAACTGAGATAACATTCAGAGAGCTGTTTACTTCCGAACTTCACCCGGTGTATGATGGTAGGCCATTAAGGGAAGCGTGTCATTTTGTTTTGTAGCGTTGGTTACATTGGCTGAGCCAAAGCCGTTTCGTGCACGCGTACAAGAGCCGTTCTGCGCATGCGCGAGGAGCAGTGAAAGTGCGCGCCTCGCCGGTCTGTGTGTTCTGGAGGAGTGGCGTCGTAGCCGCGGCAGAGGCGTTCTCATCGTAACCTGCGGCTTGTTAACTTTGAACCACGCTTCTCTCTCTCTGATCGCACCTGCCGTGGCGCTACATCAATAAATTGCATATACCTCTGCTTGGCGTAACTCGGGCAAAACCACAAATAAGGCATAGCCATCTGTAGTGTCTTGAGGCCGTGCTAAAGCCTAACAGAGGTCTTCTTCCTACTGTTCTACGAGTGCCGTGGATGATGCTTTTAAGTGCAGACATTACTAATAAGGCTAAAAAAAAACACAGTCGAAACGACGTGCAAACATTAAAAGAGGGAGCAAATAAAATAAGAGAAAGGTCAGAAATGCGCGGAAAATAGAAAAAAGTGCGGAAAAGAAAACAAACAAAAGAGCGAAATAAAAAAAAACTGAAGAGAAACAAAGAAAGCTACCCAGCTCTGCACTACCTTCGAAGCTGCCCTAAATTTTTTGAAGTTCAGTGTTTTTATTTCTTGGACTTTTTCTGAGCCTGAGTTATGCTTTTCCGCAGAAAACTTGCCGCAGAAACCTTGCCAGGGACACTAAAGGCAACTGTTAAGTCGACGTTGATTGCTGAGATAACGATACAGAAACCTCTTAGGGTTACTTTTGTGGCAAAGACATATTTTGAAATAAAATCACGTTTTAGTGGTCCGTATCGAAATAGCGCACTTAAAATTACCCGCCTCAAGAAGGGAACTGACCGGACTGACCCACGTCATGGTTTCTGTGCACAACGTTACCCTGCTTTACTGCGCTAGTAGCAGCAAACCGAAAGCAGCGAGAGCCACAGCAGCAACAATGGCCATTGATCAATTTCCCGCCATCGGCTTCGAGATTGCAGACGTTTCTTTATTTCATCTGCGTTCGCTAGATGGCACAACCTGTCTTGTGTAACTATACGAAAATTAAATTTTTGAACCATTCGCGCCATTTCCCATAGTAACGCCCGGCGGTTCTTCCTTGATTGATTGATATGTGGGGTTTAACGTCCCAAAACCACTATATGATTATGAGAGACGCCGTAGTGGAGGGCTCCGGAAATTTAGACCACCTGGGGTTCTTTAACGTGCACCCAAATCTGAGTACACGGGCCTACAACATTTCCGCCTCCATCGGAAATGCAGCCGCCGCAGCCGGGATTGGAACCCGCGCCCTGCGGGTCAGCAGCCGAGTACCTTAGCCACTAGACCACCGCGGCGGGGCACGCGGTTCTTCCTTCCTTCCATGAATCAAACAGAAACGAAACAAGTAGCGTTTTATTGCGTCTTTTTTTTTTTGATGCACGGAAGGTTCTTCATTTTGTGCAGTTAGGTAGATTACTAGTGATTAGTTGAAGATGGCCCGTGTAATGTCATCGGCTATATTTTGAAAATTTCCTATTTCGGCGCTTGTGTTCTTGTGCATTTACCTTAATTTCTCGGTAAGCAGGGCACTGTTGTTGATAATATTGACGTTTTCGATGTTGTCATACACTGAGCTTTCACTCTGACGTAAATTTTATTTGACTTTAGTGTCTTTTTAAACGACGGGTGGAGAGGGGAAAAAGAATAGCACGATGTCGCACTCGTTCCATGATCCTTTTTATTTTTTCCTTCATCCTCGCTTGTTGCTCGTGAATTACGAACATCAACTTTCTCAAGTTTCTCTTTTGGGGAGATCATCGTTTATGCTTTCCTTTTCTGGTGCCTGCTGTCCTCTTTACGCTCACGTCTACCTTGCAGCAGGTGCGCGGAAGTCATTTGAACATAGGATAGGATTCTCTATAACCCGACTGGCACGCGATTCGTAGAGATGTGTTGAGGTAGATTGATGGGCGAGGAGGATCTACCATACCATTCCAAAAACAGTGCGGGGCACAGCTTTGTGAGCACGCTGTTGTATCAAGTACATCTAGGAGGCGCTAATCCAGTTTTTAGATGCGGAAGCATCTTATACTCGCGCCTTGTAGTGCGCCGTCCGCGCCGTCCGCACCGCTTCTCGAACATTCGACAGCTGACGCGCGTATGCGCCGTCGCGCTGTCGCCCACCATCTGTGCCGCGCGCGCTTCTCCTTCGAGAACATTCGACAGCTGACAGCGCATGCGCCGTCGCGCCGTCGCCATCTGTGCCGCGCGCGCGCTTCTCCTTCGAGAACATTCGACAGCTGACAGCGCATGCGCCGTCGCGCTGTATATATACTCAAGGTCGGCGCTCGCTCGCTCAGTTGCCGCTCGTCCGTTGGTTTGTACGGCGCGTCGACGTCCGAAGTCGCCGTGAAATGAATGCCAACGAATCCACAAACACAATGATCGACGTCCCTTCGACCAGCGCCGCCCTTTCGCATACGTGTGTACGTGTTCACTCATTTAACACCCCCTCCTACAACCACGTTAACCAATTTAGCCATCGACCCAAGTAAGTCGCGATTTAACACCCCATTTCACAACCACGTTAACCAATTTAGCCATCGACCCAAGTAAGTCGCACTTTAACACCCCGTTAACCAATTATATGCTCCGCATCCTCCTCAGTGTTCCCCCGAGGGAAGCTGCGGGCAATTTTTTTGCCCCACATATCTTATTAGAGCAATTTTTATTTGACAGAAAAAATTGTTTTAATAAAGAAAATACAACATCAAAAAGAGCACTTAAACAGGTCGAGCGCAGTGCTCGACCTGCTTACATGTTCCTTCTTTGCGGTGTCTTTTTTTTATCTGAGCAGTTTTTTCCTGTAAAGTAATGAACCAACTAGCGCCTTAAGACGTCCTGATCAGCACTTTTTAATGTTTAGAAGGCTTCGATGTGTCTTAAGTGGTATATCCTTTGCCTTCAACATACTGATTGTATATTAAAATGCAAGCTGACTGACTGCTAATTTCTTCGAGATTTTCGTATAACACCTTTATCACATGCGATGAGTTTTAATCATCAATAAGCTACATTTACTCATTTTGTGAAATACACTTTCAGACATCCCCTAATCATTTATTGTTCATCGAGGGCCAAGGAGAAACACTTTCTCGGTGAAGTAGGTTCGTGTAATCCGTGCGCTGTTTTTGCTTATAAAGATAGGTTTAAAAAACTCCATCAGTGTGAGTGGTAAGGCTTCGTTCAAATCTTCAACTACGACATTCATTCAACTACGATAGGTATAGTTCTAATTCTGACGAAACTCTAAAGTACAAATCTAGTGGCAGAAATTAAGTAGAGTCAATTATTTTCCTTCAAGTGAAACACAAAACTCGCACACCTATTCATTCAAAGAAAGAAGACAGAACATGCAAACCAACATACATTCTGCTCATCCAGATTGGCTGCGGCGTACCCACGAGTCGAGAATCTGCCCTGATTGATGCCCAAGCCGCTAACCTTCTCTACGCAGTTTGCCGCTATGCATTTCAAAGAGCAGCAGACTAAGCACATATGCATGCTTTTAGACCTGTGTTAGAAGGGCCTAAAGGAAACGAGCAATTATGTATTCCTGTGTTATCGGCGTTGTACCAAATCTTTATTTTAAAGATCAGGGTACTCATAGGCTGAGTCACTCTATATACTCGGCGCACTCCTTCTAAAAATGTCAGGTGCACTGTCTCGCCATTATTCACGTTTTGTTTCGCGGTACCAGGTGTTTGTCGGACTCAGTGTAGCACCCACCGCCAACAATTAATTCTTCAACTGTTCAGCAATGACCCAAAACCTGCGGCCCCTTCACGTCATCGAGGTGTTTATATACTCTCCCAATATCTTAGGTCATCGATCTAGTATATTTAGCTTGCTTTATAAATTATATTTTACTTTATCATATTCGTCGGATGGCGTCTTTACAGGTCCCAGGCCAGCAAAGCGACGCGGGCATTGCAAGGTTTCAAAAAATATATATATACCGGATTTAGCGACTGCTTGTAAGCATGCAATGGTAAGGCGCACATGTACCCTGACGGTGCTCTCTCACCTCTCCTTTCTTTCTTTTCTTGGCCCCTCAGTTCGTCCATCAGTGCAAGGTAGCAAACCGGTCGTGCCTCTGATGGACCTCCCTGTCTTTAATTCGTTGCATTCCCCCTCCTACGTTTGCTAGTTTGCTCGGTTTTAATACTCGTGAGCGTCTACGCTTACGCTGCAGAGCTCCTGTAACAGTTCAGTTTTGAAATTGTGGTTTGGCCTAGGCTGCTGCAATAATAACAACAACAACAACAACAACAACAACAACAACAACAACAACAACAACAACAACAACAACAAACACAACAACAACAAACACAACAACAAAAGACCTGCGATGTGTTCACCGACCATGTTTTCTGGTTGTCATGCCATAGGTTGTGTGAAAGAGTAGGTGCAGAGGCGATAGCGTATTAGAAAGTCCATTCAACAGCTGCGAAATCTAAGCAAGCTTTTTCAGCGCAAATCACAGGTTTAAAAGAAAGTTGAATGTTCCATATTTGTATATTCACTTTTCAGGAAGATTTGACACCCCTCATGGGGTGTATGTTGCAGATCATCCACCGTGCTCTTGAATTAGCACTTCTAGGAGATAACCTAGTACCGTGCACAGACGCCCGTGACTGTTGACTTAGAGAAAAAAAATGGTGAGCCGCGCCCACGCAATGCGACAGGACAAGCCTGGTTTTCACAAGCACAAGCCGTAAGTTGTTTTTGGTCCACTCACAAAGACGAAAACACCCTCTATGGTAACTTGACACGTAAGGTGTCTCGCTGCCCAGCGCTATGGCGCGGGTTCGATTACCGCATTTCGAGGTGGCGGAATGCAAAGAACACACCGTGTCTTTAGATTTAGGTGCACGCGGTGGAACCACAGCGGAATGAAATCAATCCTGAGCCGCCACAATGGTGTGCTTCATGATAACATCATGGTTTTGGTATGCAACGCCCCAGAAGTCATGATCATTTCACGTAGACCTTCAGGATTGAAGCAAGGGAAATTTGCGGGCTCGTTTTTTTTAAACGATAGTCTTTCTTGGGGACCTTCGACGCAAAAATTTTGGTCTGTCTGTCTGTCTGTCTGTCTGTCTGTCTGTCTGTCTGTCTGTCTGTCTGTCTGTCTGTCTGTCTGTCTGTCTGTCTGTCTGTCTGTCTGTCTGTCTGTCTGTCTGTCTGTCTGTCTGTCTGTCTGTCTGTCTGTCTGTCTGTCTGTCTGTCTGTCTGTCTGTCTGTCTGTCTGTCTGTCTGTCTGTCTGTCTGTCTGTCTGTCTGTCTGTCTGTCTGTCTGTCTGTCTGTCTGTCTGTCTGTCTGTCTGTCTGTCTGTTCACTCTTAACAGTTCTGGGTACTCTAAACGGCACCAGCCGATACACCAAACGGCCGACCCCATCCGCAGCGCCCACCAATGTTTCTCAAGATTAAGGATTCATACTTGTGCGATTGTCAATTAATAAGCAATTATTGCGCATATCTGAGGCACCATAACAACACGTGTATATTCTTTATGTGCGTATTTTACTAGAAAATGCATACATAGGTAATTTTAAGGACCGTAGTGTTTATCACGCTGCCCTGACCATGCAACGCTTGAACGAAAAGGCGAGTGTTTCCAGCGCGTTGCGAAGACGACACGGAGGTCACACCTACCCGTCGCCTTGCGTTCTACACCATATCACCTCTGAGACGGGCGCACACGCCCGTCTCAGAGCCACGCGCTTTGGTTTCCAAGAAAACTGCCAGATAGCGCTCAAGTCACGTGTGACGTGACTTTATGGGCTCGTTCACCTTCGCTGCACGCTCGAGCCACTCTAACGCAGCGCCTCCAGAATACCATTCACCGATTTCTTGCGTAGAAAATCAAATAAATGTTTTGTTCACCCTCTCCAGACGTAAGAATATCGTCTTTCAACGACATTTGCAGACTAACATTCATATGCGGGGCCAATTTTTTTTTTACACCTTTCAAGGCATTTAAGGAAGTTCCTTGCTTCCTCGGGGACGCTGGGTTGGGCAATCGGCTGTAGAGGCCACAAGCATGTCCTGGGCTGTAGACGGCGCTCTCTTCCTTCTTTTTTCCGCTTCCCACATTTTCTGCTTCTTCGCTGTCCTTCCCAGACGCTGAGACATATTTTGCACTAGGGCCACGGAAATGACTTATCATCTTCACAACAACCTTTCGTTCTCCTCCTCAGCCTTTCCTCCTCAGTGGCTTGTGCGAATAGGCGTGCTCCTTCTTGACGGTGTCTTGCAATAACGTGCTGCTGATTGGTTGCCGGATTATTTAGACCTTTTTATAAAACTATAAATACGATGTTTTAAATTATATTTAATGTATTATATTGTATTTAAATTGCTGCTTGAAATTGTTGCTGGGCTAGTAGTTTCATAATACTAGCGTTCTGAGCGCAAGTTCATTACGGGACATCGATCACACTGTGTTTTCATGCGCGTGTGTGCGTGGCATAAAACACACACAAAGAAACAGCTGCTATCTTGTACCTTTGTGTGTGTGCCTGTGCGTGCGTGCATATGGGCGTGTGTGTGTGTGCTCCTCTATGTCCCATACTGAACTTGCACTTAAACCTGAAGGATCATTTACGAATGTCGCTTCATGCTTAACAAATGGATAACTATGAAAGTGGCCAGTAAACCCGGCGGCATGTGAAATTTGTATCGTAGAACGCTGTCGCCATCCGAAGTTGTCGGCTGGGTATGAAACAAACATAAAACACAAGCCCTGTGATTGATAATTTGGTACTTTCATAGGGCTTGGGCTGTCAGGTGGCAGATGTTCCCTGTATCTAGTGCGCAGTGCGGGATGACTGCGTGACGTCATCCCGCCATATGTGCGTATTGTGGCGTATTGTGGTTATAAGGTAAAATCGCTAAAACCCAACTAAAAAACCATAACTCAAGCAGCAGAAAGCTTTTTCATGTAATGGAAGATGTACGAATTTAGTTTTGTTTTTAGCGCAGTCTCGGGCCTTTGAGCGTACGGCATTACTAAATTCTGATAGCGCCTTTAACTGTGGCAGTAAAATTTTAAAGCAGGATATTTGCCGCGGCAAGTGTTCAAGTGACGCAAATAGGATGATAAATTAGCATTAAATCTCTCTTTAACCAACATATTTGTGATGTCAGATATAATACAAATACATCACCAGGATCACATATATTGGTGATATCAACGCTTTCTGGCCAATGTTTAATCACTGAATGACTAAATATATAACATATATAGGAAGCAACTCGCAATATGACTACTAAGCCTCTTCAAGACGGCTTAGTACTCAACACACACACACACACACACACACACACACACACACACACACACACACACACACACACACACACACACACACACACACACACACACACACACACGCACACGCACATACCTTAAAGAACCCGAGGGATTCGAAAATATTCGGCATTACGGCGTCGCGCATAATCATATCGTAGTCTGGGACATTAATTCACATTATTAATTATTAGAAAAACAGGTAAAAGTGACGACTGTTCCAAGTCATTCTACCGCACGGAAGACGTGGCTACTGTGCAGGTACTCTGTTGCTAAGCAAACGATTGTAGTGTGAAAGTTCCACAGAATCGTTTTCAGTAATTCTACAAAGATTCCTCGTGCGAAGATTCAACTTGTCGGCTTTCTTAATTTCGGACGAATCAGTTTACTATTAAGCGAATGTCACCATTTTTTCAGTATGAAGAACCAAAGTAATATATTCATTGCTTGTCTACCAAGGCGGATGGCCTAGAAGTTTCCACTCAGAGCGGATAGTGAGAGTAATCAAATGTTTTGTCTAGTGGGTCTGTCTCTGAACAAAGGTTTCTGTCATGGACAAGATCTATGACCCTGTAGTCACGACCACATGCTCAGAAAGCAGACTTGACAGGCAGGTTCCAAACATTGTGTGTCTGCGAGTGCCGTGGAGGACGCAGTGTTAATGATACATTTCTGTGATGGCCAAAGTAAGGTATAGCGGCGGATTATAATTTCGTGGACGCAGACACGAATGCAAAAAAAAATGTCATTCAAATGAAAAGCAACTCAACTTTCAAAACGAAAGAGCCGTTGACTTCTGTTGCAGCTCTGTCTATTCCTGAAATGTTGGCACCTCTCTTTTTATTACTTAAATCTGATGAAATAAAAACTTGTCACAATGTAACTTTGTACATTACAAAGGCAAGCAGTAACTGACTTTTTTTCTGATACACTCGCGAATTAGTTTTGCTATGATATACTAGTCTAGAAACTCTTCAGATATGTGTTCTGTGTTTATGAGTCCTGTGAGGTTAAGCGATGATAAACGCCGGTGTGCACTGATTTTCGTATCACTTTCATGCAAATAAATCCACTAAAGAGTGCCGAATTTCTGTCATCTCAATAAGAAAACAGAACTGCAAGCCAGGTTCCTACTGCAGAACGTTTTGTGCAGAAAACAGCCTACAATGTATTCAGTAAAATTTCTCCTTGCTTTACTGAGGATAGCTGAATCAGCTAGTTATGGTATGTTGATACAAAGAACATACCTATAATTCGGAATGGTACTTAAGAATTTGTATGACTGGAAAACTGTTTAAAGTTTGTCCGAACATCATGTAGTGCCTTTTTCTAACAATGTGGACAAGTGTGCATTACAGTATACTCGATGAATAAAACAAATGTTTATATTAGTGCTCAGAAGTATCTAGGAAGGCTTTGTCACTATTAGCATATCAGCACGTTTGTAAAATACAGACACAGTAATAAAAAAAAACGTTTGCTTATCAAAGTCATGTTGTAGTACAGTAACCACTGCAATCATCATGTTGCCAGCCTATCTCATGTCCACTGCAGAACGACGGCTTCAGCCAACAATCTACAACTCACCCTGTCCTGCGTTATCTGCGTGGTTGCGTTTTATTCTGCGATTTTCTTAATTTCATGCTCCCGCCCTATTTTTCGCCTTTCTCGGTTGAGTTTTCCATACCTTGGAATCTATTTCGCTGCTGTCACTGCCCATCAGTTATCTCGCCAACGCAATACGCAAAACTCCAGCTGCAGGTCCACTTTTTTTTTCTCATTATCTGCAAGAACATAAACTTTTTATTTTTATTCTCCAATTCTATCTGGCCACTGCTCCTGTGCGCTGTCTGCATGTATTCCTCCAACTTGTAGTAACACACTGAGCGCTTTGACGTTGTTCAGTCGATTTGGCTAACCTGATTGTATACACCCTACGCATGCAATGATTTCCTTTCTTAACGACAGATTTGTAGCTTTTTCAGACTCTTACCTGTTTTCTAGCGACTGTGAAGACGTGAGCAACTAGTCAACGTGTTCGCCGCGTAGTACTTTCGGTGAATTCTATTTCGCTTCGCACATCAGCAGTAATTTCATTTCTATTTCGTCGATCAAATTGTCGACAGCAAGAATAATGTGCCATGATCCGGATTTTCAGATAGTATCCGCACAGGAACTGCCCAAGGTTCATTGTTCCCGTACTTCGCAAGTGTTCCAACACGCCCGGATGCGAGTACATGCACGCGTACACTTGGTGCTTCTAAATGTATGCAGCATTTCCGATGTTTTACATAGGCTCATTAACATTCCAGTGCTAAAAAAACTACAGTAATCACGTGAAATTATACTCTCAAACACCTGGACTAAACAGTACGACAAAGATGTATGCACCGAGTTTCGACTATCAGTGAATTTTTATACTATACAAGCGTTCTAGATTGGAATCCTAGCACCTGCTTTCAACCTGTGGCTGCTGCACCGATGTACGTTTTTGCTGGGGCACAATCGAGGAAACCACTTGCCGAAAGGAAAACAGATAGCAGAAGCCCTAAAAAGAGTGAAGTTCGTGAGGCCATGTGTGGAGTTCGTGTTTGGAAATATAGGCTATTAGAAACTGATTTGCCTCGTGCAAAGCAGTTTGATAAATGAATTGCTGTCATTAGCGTTAATAATAATTTGTAGAAATGGCTTTACCAGTTAATATAAAACATCTGAGCGTGGTGCTTTCCTCGGTCATTGTTAGTTATTTGTCCTCATAATTCTACATTTCTTATTACTCGTTTTGCCAGATATTGACAAGCTTGCGCTTAGGAGCTTGTTGAGGCATTTCGAAAGTTCATTCTGTCTGACGTGGATAATACAGTGCTGAGGGTAAGCTTGTGAAGTTCGTGTTCGTTGGAAGAAGAAATGGAAAATATGTAAGAACTTGCAATTCCGTATTTTAGAGAATGGCCTTGAAAATGTTTGTTGCGAGGGCTTTTGTATTTTGCGACTGGTCGTAGTTGCACGGCTGCTAAATTTATAGAACCACCGGGAAACCAGTGGCCCTATACAGCGGCCGGGGTGATTGTATAAGCTTGTCTGGACCGTAGGAAAGAGGGCACCTTTTTTGGGTCACTTGTTATGTGGGGAACAACGGGTTCTCAGCCTCATTTTCATATACACTACAATATTCATGAATAGTTTTGAAAAATAGTGTTTTTCCAGGATACAGGTGATCCTGTTCAAATAAGTAAAAAATGCCTTGGGATTGCAACGTCATGGAGTCAAAAGCAGTGATTCCAGGTAAAAACAAAGACAGTGACGCAATAACACTCGTTTTACAGAAGAAATAAATTTGCCGATGGAAATCTACATAACTGTAGTGTAAAGCCTTTCATGTCTTCACTGACGTTCTGTCTATAGGCAAAGTATGGTACGTGGCGAGTACCGCTCGTGATCCGATTGTCGTTGATTGTAAATCACTGCTTCGTACAAGAACACGTGCCCCTAATCACGTCAATACATCATTTTACTTTGCATGTACGCGTCCAACTTCATAAGGTCATGCCCTCACAGCATAAACAGCTCGCCAGCTTCATTCTCGTCACAGTTTTGTTTGCCCATAGAGCGCTACACATTAAGGCACTGCGCATTAACAGCGTTTTGTTGAGGGATAGAAATATTGACTTATTGTGATATAACGATATATCTCGAACATTCGTATCATGTAAACACAATTTCAATGTCAAGTCGTTCAAAGCGTACACGAATAGGACACATGCGTGCACGTACAAAGGCAGCAGTCTGTGTAGCTCATTGCAGCAGTCAGTGTAGCCAGTATTTATTTATTTATTTATTTATTTACCTATGTATGTACTTGTTTGAGTTGCATACGCGGATACCCAAGAACACAGAGCAAAGAGGGCGACAACAAGCTGGCAACTGCCACCTGGAGTGGCACAACGCCTGCTCTCTCTTTCGGGAGGAGAGAAGAAACAGAGGAAAGGAAGATAGGAGGGGAGAAAGAGGTACAAAAAAGATGGAAGTAAAGAAAATTTACGATTAGTTAGACCAGTATCAAATAGAAAATGGAAAAAGTGACTAAAAACCGACTCGTGCAAAAATTTGTTTTTTCATAAAAAACGAAAAATGCAGCGTATCGCATTTTTTTGCCAACGGAAAAAGAAAGTTGAAACAAAAATGAATAATCTGTCATAGTCATGCCTTGAGATTACATTAAAATTATTATTGTAACTGTTCGAATTATTTAAATATTATATAAATTATTTAATGCGACACAGTTTCACTTGGGTGTTCAAAGTTTGAAGCGCTATATATTCAACGCAAACTTTTTTTCCAAATCTAACGTCTCAAAAGGTACTTCTCATATTCAGAAATTTTTCCGAATGATTGGACTGGCGCGTTTGAGCCCAATCCATTCCTTTCTTTTCTCCTCGCGCTGTTTTTAAATGCGAAGTGTTTTTTTTTTCGCGTATTACAGGCACTGTAAGCGTCTATCTAAACGTATCTATCTAGCAACCGACATCTGGGTGCTCTCGTGACCCCCCCCCCCCCTCTAAAACTTAGGGTAAACCGAAATTAGTATGGCAGGGTAAGATGGTTTGTAGATTATGACTCGCTGGTCATGACATGAATAATGCCTCAGTCCCGTCGCGTGCATCGTCAAACCCTCTTCGTCAGACACGTGGCACATACCCGCGGGCTGGTATGTGCCACACGAGTCGAACTCGGACCTTGCATTATGCGTGGCAATAAAGTATTCTACCACACAGACACGACAGGTTTTAGTACTGCTTATCAAATAGACCCTAATCTTCATGAAGCGTGAATATTATTTATTTACTTATTTATTTATTCATAGGTTCCGATTGATTGATATGTGGGGTTTAACGTACCAAAACCACTATATGATTATGAGAGACGCCGTTGTGGAGGGCTCCGGAAATTTCGATCACCTGGGGTTCTTTAACGTGCACCCAAATCTAAGCACACGGGCCTACAACATTTCCGCCTCCATCAGAAACACATACGCCGCAGCCGGCATTTGATCTCGCGACCTGCGGGTCAGCAGCCGAGTACCTTCGCCGAAGACCACCGCGGCGGGGCTATTTATAGGTTCTGCAGGCCTTTACTTAAGCCCTAGCAGGAGGGGCAAGAAAACAACAACAACAAAAAGGGAAGTTTGCACTGTCACAGCACATAATCAGACGACTCATAGAGCTCTTGTCCAGCAGTGTTACGGCAGATAAACAATGAACTAAACACTCATGCGCAGCATGAGTGTACGAATAATTCACTCAGGCACTGCCAACACGCCATATTCATACGTCATTCAAAACTTAACTAGACAAAAAACCTTCAAGTTGTTTTTCAGTATATTCTGATCGAAAAGCATTTATTAGTAAGGAGTTTGTGTAAGCAATATTCCTTGGTGAAACTATTTTTGAAAGCATTATTACGACCAAAACAGGTGCCAATAAATATTTCTGGTTATGTCTTGTATTTCTAGAAGATAGACGTTTTGTGGTTGCAGAAGTGGCTATCAGGGCTTATAAGGATTACATATGTATACTCCTATGATACAGCCGTCACGTAGGGTTAACGTCCATTGTAGGAAGGTGCCATCCACTAAAGTTGATTTAGCTACATAGCAGTGTCCAAGGCTGCCGTCCCCGGGAGCACCTGCACTTCATGTCAACTTACCGCTTCTGGTGTTGCTGTAGAAAAAACAACTGTAATGAGACTGGCTACATACAATATATGCGGCTGTTTAACATGTGTCTCAGCGTGCATTTTAACCTTTCTTCAGCGGCACTTCGTAACATTTCTGCCTATAAAAAATTACAACCCAGTACTTTTCATTCGCATGCTTTGCATTACATCGATTTCCAAGATACGTGACATCTGCCTAAATTTTTCGCTACAATGCTATCAAATGAACTAGCCCACGAACATGCATTGTCCGAATACGATTTTAGACTTTTTGTCCACCTCGGTGGTGCAAGGTTACGGTGCCCGCGTTGCTGAGCCGAAGGTTGCCGGTTCGATACCGGTTGCAGAAGCCTTATTTCGATGGAGGCAGAGCGATAGGGGCTCGTGTCCTGTACTCTGTCAGTGAACGTTAAACAATACCGTGCGGTCGAAATTTCCAGAGCAACCCACTACGGCGTAGCAACAAGTCTAGGTCCTGTAAGCATATACAGAAGCCTGGATACTATACAAACAGACGCTGAAACCGTAGATACTACAAGTCTGGGCATTGTGCCGCATGGTGCAAAACACAGTTACGAGTTTCAACTTTCATGTTGTGTTATTACAAAGTTTATTTTTACATTTTCAGGCTATGTTGAAAGGTTGCAGCCTCAAGCGAATATCTTGAATAGAATCTAATAATACTGTAAAGAAATATTCGCGCACTTTTTCCCAGTGGCACCAGCAGTACTGTGAATCACTGATGCTAAGACTGAAGGAAAGAAGTGTAATAGTAAGAGCTTGTGTTTTTTTTATTCACACTTATATGCAATACTCACCTTGGAAAGTAATACGCGTATCTACACTGTTCTACTTTTCGGCCATCCGAAATTGAACTCCGTAGCGCACAATGCTTTTGCAAGACATATTACTTCGGGCTTTCATTTTATTCATTTTATGTTATTTCAATTCAATTATTTACATGTAATCTAGCTGGAGGAGGGGAATACAAAAGCAAGGACATGATGAAAGGGAACGGCGATCTGAAGATTATTTCTTTGTCAAAGTATGGGTCGTTCCGGGCACGGTGTTGTGGGATTCCGTAGTCCAAGAAAAAAATGGAAAAAAGGAAGAACACTGCACTTGGATGCGCTAAAGCATGGGTTCTCAAACTGGTTTCCGCAAAACTCGGAGGTTCCGTGAAGCGCACCTTAGGGTACCGCGAGCGGTCACAAGTGCGACCGTACACCTTTCTTCCCATTTCTCTGTCCCCAGTGCAGGGTAGCAAACCGAATTTTTTTCTGGTTAACCTACCCGTCTTTCACTCTCTCTCAGCGAAGCGAATTTTTTCGGTTTTTCGCATTTACGATACGCCACATCCGCACAATTAGGGTGTCCGCGGGTGGTAGGAGAACGTGCGCAGCTCTGGTAATTTATGCCATTGATTGGTCAAACTACTTCGAACGACATTCGCAGGCACCTCACCGGTTTGTTCATGGCTGATGACGCAACGGTGGTCACGTGACACAGTTTCTATACTCGGTGCTTTGCTACCTGCTTCTTGTCGGTTTTGTAATTATAACTTAAGAGACTTTGCTTCGTACGGGCTGTGGGTTACCCGAGCATTCATGTTTAGCTTTACGACCAACCTACCAGTCGACGATCGTTTCGCTGCATGACTGCCACGAATTTTTTTACCTTTACAAAAAGTAATAAATAAATTCAACAGGTATCTATATGACCGGCGTTTCTTTTGTGTGAACACATTGCTCACGCTGCATGGTTCCTGGACTATGCACTGCATGACCGGTGAGCGCTTTAGGCGACTAGCGGAGTGGTGCGTGGGGGAATAGCATTTCAATATCTGGAGTTTTGCGTCAACGATGATATTAAAGACGACGGGCAACGCGAACAGGGTTAATACTGTGTTTAGAGCGTCAAGAGACGTCACTTATCACCCATCTTCTCCTTCCCGCTTTCGGTTGTTCTGATGCTCAAGAAAAAGTCCGGAAAAACCATAGCGATTCCCCAAGTATAAGCAAGATCAGTAAGCTTCAGCACCCATGCGTTAAAGTAAGCGAAACAGAGTGAGAAGTTGACCTCATGACAGATTTTTGTGATTTGGGGCTTAAGATTTGCGTGTGATATGTACATTTAATGGAGGAGGAGCAATGTGCAGAGGGCATAGAGTTATTATGATGAGGGTTAAACAGTTTTTGAATGAAGTGAGTTTACAAGCACAATTGCTGTACGAAAAGTAACACAACTCTGGTGGAACACGCTAGCGCATTTCAGTTGCCGTGAGCATTTTTCAGATAATCAGAGCAAGTAACCTAAGCAGCCAAATTGGTTGCTTGGTAGCCTCACAGTATGCTTTCATTGTGTGGCTGAATTTTACAGCACGTGGGACGGCTTTCAGCTCTCCCATAGTACAGTACCAAGTACTGTAAATCGTTAACCACTTCTAAACACACATGCATGTGCTCTTTCAAAGGGCGCTTTTCAAAAATGCGTATACTGTGCCGCCATCTGCTGTTGATAGGCAATATTTATTCCTCCGAACTCATCTATTAACCCGCAGGTAGAGCTACTGACTGCTGCGTGTTATTGTGTGCGCACTCAATGTCCAGACGTCTTAATATGCGTACTCTGCGGATTATTGATAATGATGCTAAAGAAAAAGGTTTAGGAACCTCGTCAAGCTGCTAACATAGCAGATTTTTGCTGTTATCCTGACATTCTCTTCTTGCTAACTTCGCAAACTGTGACTTTACTTCTCTTTTCTTTTCTCTCGTGCGGGAAATGCATCGTGCCGAATTGCTACCAATAAATGCGTAGTTTTTTATATATTTTACTTGGTAGTTATTTTTCATTTCCTTAATTTTTAGCTGCTTTGCAAACATATTTTTGGCGTGAGCTCGTTTTTCAGATTGCCACAGTTGCGTAGGCAAAGATGATGTTTTGTAGACGCTCCGTTTCTTGTGCGTAAGAAAGGAACCATTTCATTTACTCTTCCATTACGTGCATCTTTGATACATCTAGAACTGTAATGCTTTCTACTAAACGTATTGTCTTACGATTGTTTCTTTTGTGCTTTCTCCAAATTGATATGTATAGTTATATATATTTTGTTTATTGCCCCCCTCTCTAAATTTCCCTTATGGCGTGTGAGGTACCTTGAAATAAATAAATAAGTAATCCTGATGAACTTAAGTAACCTATTATCCGTTGTATCGATGAGGTTTACTGTTAACATAACCGGGTTTTACGTCCCAAAATTACGATACGATGATGCTTGTCACCGAAGTGGGAGGCTCCGGAAATGTTTACCATTCTGTAGGGTTCACTCGCAGTACACGGGCCTCCAGCACTTCGCCTCCATCGAAATCCGCGGCCGCGATCGAAAGACATTTGTCAGACTTTCTCCGCTGCTGTTCAGTTGCACTGTCGCAACTTATTCAGCAGTGTAGATATGGTTTGGCAGCAAATAATTCTGTTGACTAAAGGCCCACGTTCACTTTGATATTTTACTTCCTCCAAAGATGAGCATTCATGATAACACGGTGGTTTCATGCCGTAGAAAGGATTTTGTCGCCTGGTACTGTTACGCTGCGAGATACGTATCGTAGCTATCTCACCATCCATGCCGTCCCTACTTTTACGGCTTTCGCACCTTTCTAAGTGCGGCGTGATTAGAAGTGCTGAAGAAATAGCGGCAAGTTCAGCAGACGTTTCTCACTCGGTAAAAGGAAGGTTCATAAATAAAGAGTGAGAAATTTCGTAGACTTTAGACACATGCTACTAGCATTCAGTGCTTGATGTACTCTTTAAGCGGTGGCCCGGTATCGTGTAAGTCAGAAGATAGATAAATATTTTTATGAAAAGTTGGAGATGTTTTCTTGGCTATTCCGCCTTAAATGCTACTCCAGATGCTGGGGGATGATTATCATATAAACACTGATAAATACATAACAACTCTATACACAAGTACAAACACGCAGACTCCGCTTTTTAGAAAGTTTTGTTCGGGCTCGTGGCCCGCAAGAAAGTCAGCAGCTAGCGCTTTCGCGGCGCGCAACGCAGAGGTGCTGCTTCGCCATGGGCCTAGAATGCTCTAAGCACGAGTCTGTTGAAGATGTAAGACAGACTTGTCCGTAACGTTTCAAGTACAGACGTCAAATGATAGCAAGAGACAAAAGCTGCACGTCGGTTGAATTAAATTTTTTTTCCTCGTAACATGAATAAGGCACAGGTAGGAGCGCCAACGAAAGACGAGGATGATTTTCGTTGGTGCTCGAGCTTGCTGTGTCTTGACCACTCATCGCTCCACTTTAATTATCTCATAAATGCCGCATGGGTCAAACGCGTGACACGTACCGCAATCTTTTATACGTTATCGCATTTCAACTATTTCGTAACTGTAACGCTTATTTCTCTGTGAATAGTAATGAAATGAACTCTGATAGCATTTACTTCATTGTGGTAGGAGGGCCACGCACTAGTTTTCGACCCACTTGAAAACAAGCCGCAAACTTAATACGTCATAATTATTCTTAAGTAGTTGGTGTTTCTTTTGCAACTTGTGGTGGACTAGCTTCACAATAAGTCTCAGCTTATGTGATACGTATTTTTGACGAGTCGAATAACTGCGTGCATCCACAGTCCAAAAGGGAACGGCATCTGCAAGAGAACCAGAAGTGTACAAACATTATTTCCGTTTACCAACCTACACATCAACAGTATCCGCCTTTTTCATTTTTCATTGATCCCGTGAAGAATTTCAACGCAGCAATAAAAGAGAAAGAGAGGGGAGTTGGTGGCTTTTAGCACTACAGGGAACGTGTCACGCACGACAACAGAGCGTGTTGGCAAGGCGACTCGAAACACAAGACCATCTCGTTCGGCCGTGCCATTGTTATAAGGTGGGTACTGCGAATAGTTGTTGCCGAGTTTTGTCGCAGGCAAACTGGCACAGCAGAGTAAGGCGTAGTCCTTTTGTAGATGCTACGTCGGTGGCCGTGTGTTGCATACGTCGGCATACTTACGCAGCATGCTGAGTATTGCTTTGCGCTATGGTGATCCCCTTTGAGTAGGGACTGCGAGGATTCCCTTATTTTAAACAAACACTGTCGCTGCCAGTTTCCGCGGCAGTTCTTAAAATTAAAATGTATCATGCTCACGTCCGTTGGGTTGTCCGTCTTTGCCCTGACATGATGCCAGGTGGCCGCCGAGGAGCGCCAACGGACACCGACAGGTTTGGACTCCGTAGCGCCCTCGCTTTGCTTGCGTAACGTCGCTTTATGCCCAGCGTGTGTACTTCATGGAGGTTAGTCCACTCATGCAAGAAGGGAGACGCGCGCATCGCGTTGCGTTCTGACCAACCAATGGGCACAAGGCGTTCGCCGAAACAACTCGTAATTTATCAAGTGCTCAATTCTTTTGCTGCCTGTGTCATTTACGCTGAGAAAGGTCACGTGCTTTTTATACACGGCTTCTGCGGACGCCAGAAGTGCGCGCTTTGACTATCACGGCCGGACTGGAGACGCACCGAAACAAACACCCGCGCTTCTTTGAAACCCAGCTAACAAACTCTTTCGCGTTAGCATAAACAAAGAAAGGGGTATTTTCAAACAAAAACAGTGAAGTTTCCACTGCGCCGTAATACACTATGCGCCATAATACGTATCACATCCTCATCAACCGGTACGTCTACTTGATTCATGAGGGTATGATACCATCAAGTAAAGTAGCAGTTTTAGCTCACGATACCAAGGACAGATGTGGACCTTAACAAAATATACGATACCGTGGAGTAGGCAGTACTCACTTTTCTCTTCTTTTCGCTTAAGAATCACTCCCCCCCCCCCCAGAGAAGGAGAGGGGGGGGGCATGGGCCCGGTGTGCTTTTCTATGTCACTTATAAGATAGCTTCCCAGCATGCTGAAGTAGGTCGATATGAGTCAGCTATCAGAAAAGTCTACGATATGTGCTGTTTTAAATATAATACAGGTGAATAAGTAAGTTCGATATGAACCAACTAGCCCCAGTCATCGTCTTATTGACGTTGATATCTGGGAAACACCACTACAGGGCTGAATGCGCAGCTATGGATATGCATACAAAGAATTACTGTAGTTGTGCGCAATAAAACGTATATGGACTCTTACGTATAGTGTTATATTTCTTATGCTTGTAATTATTTGATGCTGTAATATTACCCATAATAGAAGAATCCCGAACATGACCATGGTGCCCTCTCTGAAGCCGATCGCCTCGACGATGTAACCAGCAGCAGGTGGGGTGACGATTGCGCTTTAAAAAATGAGCAAGAAATATCTATTTTAGCATAATTATTTTAAATGACGGAGAGTGCTTAGCAGCGCATACGACAGGAAGGGATAGAAGAGACGAGGCAGAGAGCAATTTTAAGTGATGACAGCAGTCTGAAATCAAAGCTGTTTTACTAAATAAACAAATGTTTGATGAACTTGCGGTTATTGTTTGATCATTTGTATCAAGTTTCATTGCAAGAATATCAAAGCATTTTACATAACATGATAAATACATGCTTATAACCTCGCAAAAGAATGTTTTGAAAGTGCTATACCTGTTTGTGAGCTCCTCCAGCTTGTCTGAATGAGCCTTATTATAATGTTTTCTGTATGTGTGCACGTGTTAGTTCCTGTTATTTTTAGTTTTATCCCTCTCTTTCCTCACCCATTTGCAGGGCAGCAAGTTGGTTACTATAGCGCCTGCAAAAATTTTTGACATTATACTGTTCATATCTCTCACTATCTCTATAGAGGAACGAGCTAAGTTTACATGTATTCGTTGTCTTGCTATATTTTTCACTGTTGTCATTACTCATCAGACATACGCCGAATAGTAAGCCTTTCTCGCCATATGTCTACATGAGTACAAAACCTCGTTATCTCTTTCGGCATGCACCCTTTTTTAGAAGAACATTTTGCTTTGTCCACTCACCCAGACATCTGGAACAATATAGTGGAACTTGAAATGAATGCGCTCGTTGAGATCGTTTCCGGGTAACCACACTCTCTGTATTAGAAGGAACGTAGCATTGTAAAGTTACATCACCCTCAGCCTTTGCTGCACGACTGTGACGACGCAGAATGTTTTCACTTACAAGGCAACGTTGTATGCATTATAGTAGCAACTGGTAAACAGTGTTCCTGCTGAAAAGCCAACGCACACCTGGGACAGGTAAACTAGCCAGAGAGCTCTGTAAAAAAATAAAAGCATGCGTGAGAGCTTCGTCAAGTGCTTACGGCTTTGTTAGTATACCGAGTGTTTCGAGTGTCAACAAAGCGTAAGAAAAACTGCATACATGTTTACGTAATTCAACATGACTTTGTATTAGTGAACGTCAATATAAGCGAGGCTCTTTTAGCATCATTGCAGAAGAAATTACATGTTCCTAAGATAACATAACTAGACAACACAAGCTAGAACTGCCAAGTAATGCGACGAACTGAACAGTGAAAAGAAGCAGACAGAAAACCTATCTGTGCGTGCCGGGAAATGGCAGCGCCGCGTTACAACGTGGCACATGTGTGGCTCCAGGTAATCCATTAAGCCTGCTATTTCTTCATTTTGAATGTAATAGAAAGATATCTCATGTTGGCGATTTTTTGTGTGTTCGTATTTGTGGAAGCACACAGGCGCTAAGCAGATGAAAACAAAAAACACATACCGTCCTGCATGTTGCTTTTTTTGTCTTCGTCTGTTTAGTGGTGTGCTTGCGTAAGTGTGTACGACTAACACTATAATTCAGAACAAAAATTTCTTGTGTACTTGTCTGCACGCTTTGATTTCATATGCGACGTATTATTACCAGCTTAATCCAATTTTTACTGATGCACCTTTTATAGGTATGATAGGTTCACTATTTTCGCAAAATTTGAGTAAGAGCTTTAGGGCTTATCTTTGGCAGTGAAAGTTGTAAGGTACGGTCAGAAGGAGCTGGTAACGTTGTTTAGGCTAAGTTATATTTTACACGTTTCTTATTATCCAGCTATGACTGCGTCACCATGCCCTTCAGCGTCAGGTTTCCTGCGATGTTAATTGATCTTAAAGAAAAAGAAAAACAGTAGTTTTTATGCCGTAAAGTCAAGATATTCACCACGTTTTCCTGCCACAGCCACAAAATTGGTCACGTCGTTGTAAAGATGAAAATCTGTGCCAAGTAGGGCAGTGCTTAAGCAGCCCTGAAAACACGTTGAAACAGACTCGTCGACTTCTAAAACGAATGCGCTGATATTATTCTACGAATGATCTGACATTTGTCGACCAAGATATGCTTACGGGCTCAAATGAAGGAATGGTGCTGGACCAACAACAAGGAAAGATATGATGGAGATGAACACACCCAAGAATTCGGTGAATGCTTCCTGCTGTTTGGAAGATAACGAGATGTGTTGATGAGAGACAATTAATAATAACACGAAAACTTTACATTTTAGCATATATACTACTTAGGTGTGCTTCGTCTTCGTCTGTTCAATGCTCAGAAATTACCTCATATTGTGTTTCTCTTTTTTCTGCGTGTTTTCCACCCGATGCTGTGGTTTATGACTTTAGAGCTCACGTTATATGCAAATCTATGATTTCTCACACGACCGGAAATTTTCTTCGCAATTATAGTGTACATACGTGACCCCTATCTCTCGCATATACATGATATACCATGGCTAGTAAGTTTGCATACACATATGTGTTATATATATATGTGCTTACATATGCGCTTGATTTGAATTCATCCAAAAATGTTGCGTATAATGAGTGCAAAAATGCTCCGCTGAGCTAATCTAGCAAAATAAAGCCATGAAAACATTATTTTCTTGAGGTAAACTTCAGTCTTCTTTCTCGTCATATGTAGTATCCACAAACATTGTTCTGTCAAATTACACAATCATGTTTGACTAGCAAACCAGCTGTCTCCTAATGGTCTCTACAGCCCACAGCCAGGCATTGTTTTGCTGGATGGTGAATCGCTGCGCCATTTTCACATATTTTATTTAAAAAATAAACAAACTTCCTACAAAGTGCTGAATGTGGTCTGGAAATGTGAGATCTCCTTGCACAAACCTAGGAAAACTGGGAAAGCAAATCACCGCCTAACTTACAACGATGCTATAAATTGAAAATAAGTGCTTCACTGACCCTGAAATGACAGGACACGCCTGCTGTGATGGCTCCGAGAAAGTAAGAGCAGTACGTCACCATGAAGATTGTGCCCACTCCTGTGCTGGTCAAACGAAACTGTATAGCCATGGAAGAGGCAAAAACAAACAGCGTACAATGTCAGAACTTATCGCAGGAAAACGCTTTCAATAAAATTGTGCATATTGTACGTGTACGACACTGCTTATGTAGGTAAAACTGAATTTGCACAGAGTCCCCTTCTTTGAGTAAAAAGAATAAAGGAAGAAAAATGGGAGGAAAAGAACGGCAAGGAGGTTAACCAGCTTATAGGAAGCCGGTTTGCTACACTACGCATGGGAGGGGGATGGGGGAGATGAAAGATATAAAGCAGAGAGGGAGGAGAGATAAAGACAGCACATTCGGTAGCACACGCGCACATTGAGTAAAAAGAAGCTTGCATTTAGAGTAGCAAAAGTATTGCATGCATAGGAGTAAAAACGCGGCTAATTGCAAAGAAAATGCAGGAGAAACCTTGTGAGAAAGCATTCCCGCATTGATATTTACACAAACATATGCCAATGCCATACGCCAGAAATAATTACGGAAACATGTTTATGATCTCTAAGAATATATTCGTTCGTCCTCACAATATAAGCACCATGAAAGCTATGTCAAAGTGCTTTATCGCGTTCTGAGCAGATTAACTTATGATATATGTAAAAAAACACCCATCCTTTTTTTGTGGCAGGCAGCTAGAAAGTTTACATTACGGAGACGTGAATGCCCTTATGATGACCAGCGACTATGCAATGTGAAATTAGAGCCAATTTTATTTCCAATACTGTTGTTTTTCACGAAAGGCAGCGCTTGTCTCTTATCGACTCAATCTATTTTGTGCCGGCCCTGCCGCGGTGGTCTAGTGGCTAAGGCACTCGGCTGCTGACCCGCAAGTCGCGGGATCCGATCCCGGCTGCGGCGGATTCATTTTCTATAGAGGCGAAAATGCTGTAGGCCCGTGTACTCAGAATTGGGGACACGTCAAAACCACCCCAAGTGGTCGAAATTTGAGAAGCTCTGCACTATGGCGTCTCTCATAATCACATGGTGGTTTTGGGACGTTAAACCCCACATATCAATCAATCAATCAATCAATCAATCAATCAATCAATCAATCAATCAATCAATCAATCAATCAATCAATCATGTTTTTTTGCAAGAAGAAAGCTTTCACGACCTCTTCTAGCGTAAAGTTCAGTATGTCACGAACATCTACCGGACAATAAGTTCTCTTGCACAAAGATTTGCCAGAAGTTACAGCGTAAATTATTGCTCTAATGTGGTTGTAAACCTCTCTTAAGCCTAAATTACTTATTTTTGCTCTACAGGTACCCTGAGAAGCAAAAATATCGTTATCGAAACCAGGGTAAGAAAAAAATGCAATCTGTTTTTTTTTCTTGGTATTTTTCTTGTTTTTTTCTTAATATGAGAGGGCACGGCAACGTCCATGCGAACGAAATGCCTAAACTGCCGCCGTTCGTCTTCCAGGTTGTGCCGTGGATTTTGACAGCGATCGCGACAAGCGGATCTGATGGGACGCCTTTCCTGCTGCCTCATCTCAGCCTGGTTTTGGAAGATGCGCCGTGGATCAACGGAGCATCGGCCTCAGTGACGTCACCGGCAGCGCAGCTACTTAAAGAGCAGCATATCAAGCAACTCCTCAGAGGGCACGGCAACGTCCATGCGAACGAAATGCCTAAACTGCCGCCGTTCGTCTTCCAGGTTGTGCCGTGGATTTTGACAGCGATCGCGACAAGCGGATCTGATGGGACGCCTTTCCTGCTGCCTCATCTCAGCCTGGTTTTGGAAGATGCGCCGTGGATCAACGGAGCATCGGCCTCAGTGACGTCACCGGCAGCGCAGCTACTTAAAGAGCAGCATATCAAGCAACTCCTCAGAGGGCACGGCAACGTCCATGCGAACGAAATGCCTAAACTGCCGCCGTTCGTCTTCCAGGTTGGTTTTCAAACTACTGTTGTCACTTACCGTAGTGATAATAGGTTTTTGATTGTCCTGCCGTGCCCTCATAGATGTTCCTTGATTCTTGTTGATTGCTGGTCTGTGTTGCTGCGGTTGTTGATGGCGGGGGATGTCGAAGAAAACCCCGGCCCTACTACGGCCCAGCAGCTACAGACTATTTTGGAAAATCAGGCAGCATTTGACCGTCGGTTGACTGGCATTCTTGATCAATTAGCCCAGATACAGACAAATACCGATGGATTGGCTGGCTTAGTTGCTTCAGTCCAAGAACTGAACGCAAAAATTGAATTTCTGGAACATACTGTAAGAACACAGGCAGAAAGGCTAAATGAACTTGAAAACAGAAGTAGACGCAATAACCTCTTGGTTTTTGGCGTAAAGGAAGGCAGCCCGGAATCGGAGTCAGACCTGAAAGTTTCTGTAGTCGACAATATATTTGGCAAAAAACTGAACGTCCATGTTAAAACAATAGAAAGAATTCATAGATTGGGCAAGCAACGGCCGGGGCATATTAGACCAGTCATAATGAGGTTCTACGATTTTAAAGAAAAAGATGCTATACTCCGAAACTGCAGCAAACTAAAGTGAACTTCTATTAGCGTGAGCAATGATTATTCGAAGGAGACGGTTGCGGTGCGGAAAAAGTTGTGGGACAGCGCAGCTGCGGACAGGGGCAGCGGAAAGAAGGTATCGCTAGTTTATGACAAATTGAAGGTAGGCGAGAGCTTATTTACTTGGGACTACAACCGAGATGAACGCCAACCATGTCGTAAGGAGCGGTATGCTAAAGGATCGCCAGCAGCAACGCGCAACTCTGATAGCGTTGGCGGCGCCCCGGTGGGAGGGGCAGTGGCTGCACCGTCACATGCGTAGCTAGTGCTTCTCATGTTCAATGCTCGTAGTCTTGTTAATAAGGTAACTGAACTCGAACATTTATTGCTGTCGAGATCTCCCCCTGTGGTTATCGTAACAGAGACTTGGCTAAACAACGATATTCCGAATGATGTGGTTGTTCCTCCTGGGTACAGAGTGTTTCGCTGGGACAGAAATTCCCGTGGTGGGGGCGTTGCAATTGTCATAAAAAATGTATCTCAGCAGTTCCAATTAATTGCAATTTATCGGAATCTGTATGGTGTAAATTTACGTACGCGAACACCAATTACCTTATCGGAGCCGTATACAGACCACCTGCCACTTCGCCCGAGTTCCTGGAAGACCTTCAGACGTTTTTGAAATCAAATGTAAACAAGACAACAAAACTAGTCCTGGCCGGAGACTTTAACCTACCAAATATAGACTGGATTTCTTTATCGGCCGGTAATAAGGATGCTACTAGCAGCGAAAAGTTATTTGAAATAATGATCAGCCTTAACCTAACCCAAATTGTTCAACAGGCCACTAGAGTAACATCGGGTTCTCAGTCACTGCTAGACCTGGTATTCCTTTCGGGCACTATGGAGGACTTCAGTGTTACGGTCGAAGATGGCATATCTGACCACAAACTGATTTCGGTTGAGATTCTATGTGGTACAAAACCTGGAAAACGACCCTTCGTTCGGGTGCCTGTTAGTGACTACGGCCGGGCAGATGACACGTCCATATTAGACTTTTTGGAAACTGCTTTTGATGATTTCAAGCAAGCCTCTGATAGCGAGTCAGTTGATTGTTTGTGGCAGAAATTGAAATCAATAATTAACAGCTGTATAGAAAGGTTTGTTCCCATTCGATTGAAAAAAACAAGGAAGACTAACCCCTGGATCACTAGAGATGTTATCCACACTAAACGCAAAATAAAGAGATTACGCAAAAGACAAGGCCACTCTGAGCAGATTTCCCAACTACGAGCAGCGTTGAAAATCCAAATCTCCAAGTCCAAAAAAAAGTTCTTCAATGAAACGCTTTCTGGGTTCTTGCGCACTTCGCCTAGAAAATTTTGGCTATACTTGAGCGATCGCAAAGAAGCGATTGAACATATCGTGGTTGGCTCTGATGTTGTAACCCAGAAACAAGATATAGCTAATGGTTTCAATCGCTTTTTCCAATCTGTATTTACAAAGATGGCATTCACGGATGAAGATAAGGAAACGGCCGATACTTGCACATGCGCCATGGATCCAGTTTCATTTGATCAAGCGGGCGTGTTTCAGCAGCTACTTAATTTGAACGAAAAGAAGGCTAATGGACCGGATGGAATACCAACTGTGTTTTTGAGGCGGTATGCGGAGTGGATGTCGTTTTACTTAGTCATTATCTTCGAAAAATCACTCTTGACACATTCGCTTCCAAAAGACTGGCTGAGCGCCATTGTGAAACCGGTATTTAAAAGTGGCGACAGGATGCTTTTTACCAACTACAGGCCAGTGTCTCTGACGTGTGTTTGCTGTAAGGTTTTTGAACATGTCATTGCCAAACAGATGGCTATTTTCTTGGAGACAAATGGGCTGATATGTAGGCAACAGCATGGGTTTAGGCAAGGGCTTTCCACGTTATCCCAACTGATTGAAACTCTCCACGATTTTGCCGCTGCCGTAGATAACAGAGAACAAGTCGACGTGATATGCATAGACTTTGCAAAAGCCTTCGATAAGGTCTCCCACCATAAATTGCTCTTCAAGCTCAAACGAACAGGCGTAAACGAAAATACCCTGAAGTGGATTGAGGCATACTTAACGAACCGCAAGCAGTCGGTACGAATTGATGGGTTTGAGTCTGAATCACTTGATGTTTATTCCGGTGTGCCCCAAGGCTCCGTGTTGGGCCCATTGCTGTTTTTGGTGTATATAAATGATGTTGTTGACATTGTTAACCCTCCTGTAAAAATTAAATTGTTTGCTGATGATTGTTTAATCTATGCCCCAGTGACGTGTGTGAATGACCAAATTGTAATTAATGATTGTCTTGATGATTTTCAAACATGGTGCGATAAATGGGAGATGAAAATAAATTATTCTAAGACAACATATACGCATATAACTACCAAGAAACACGTTTTACCATTTACGTACAGCATTGGACCTAATTATTTACCGCAGGTGTGTGCATTTAAATATTTGGGAGTGCATATTACGAATGATATGAAATGGCGTGCACATGTCGAGAATGTATGCTGTGCCTCTTACAGAAAACTGCGTTTCTTGCGTGCTAAATTACCGAATGCTACGAAAGACGTCAAGCTGCTTGCATATAAAACATTTGTGCGCCCTGTTTTAGAATATGTTTGTGCTGCCTGGAGCCCCCACCAAAAGGATTTGATAGATAAACTGGAACGAATTCAGAGACTTTCCGCGCGATTTATATGTTCGAAGTATAAAAGGACTGATTCGGTTACCGAGATGTTAAAACTAAGTGGTTTGGAATCTCTAGAAGTTAGACGACAAAAGCAGCGCCTAAAAGTATTTTTTCAGATATTGCATGGTCAAATAAAAATAGATAGAACAATTTACGTACACCCCCCGCATAAGCTCAGCAGCCGGATCAATCATGACGCGGCAGTTCGCCCCTTCGGTGCTCGCACGGACGTCTTTCGCAAATCTTTTTTCCCTGATGTTATAGAAGCGTGGAACAAATTGCCGCGACATATTGTTGAAAATTCTGACGTTAAAAAATTTGAATGTGCTCTTGATGTTTACTTTGCCGAGCAATGAATATGCTATTGTGTTATTGTTCAAAGTTGCTGAAAATATCAATGTCTGTATTTACTTTCCATATCCTATGCTTCCCTCCCTGTAATGACCCTCAAGTGAGGGTTGACAGTATAAATAAATAAATAAATAAAAATAAATAAATATTTTTTTCTTGGTTTTTTTGCTTAGAATCGCAAATTCAAAATATTTGATTGGAATGAAAAAGGAATAAAGATAAGCAGATATGTAAACAACCTACTATTTGAAGGTGAGACTGCGCTGTGCAGTAATGACGGATACGAATTGCGATAATGGCCGAGTACATACACAGAAAATTACTAAAGTATGGCCAACAATAAATATGCTGAAGAAAATTCAAGATTATTCTCATTAGCTTGGCGAAAGAACGAGAGAACAAGAGTTTAAAAAAATAGCAAGTGGCATTGAGAGAGATAAATGAAGAAGGGCTGGGAGGTTAACTAAGCTTACCTCGGTTGCTTATACCCTGCACTTGCGGTGGGGAAAGGTGGAATAATAGGAAGAAAAGAGATATAGAAAAAGTAAAAGTAAAAAAGTGAACAATACATTTGTTCAAGAGTTCGTACAGCGAGCTCATTTTTTAAGTAACAGGGAAGCCTACAGTGTAAAAAAAAAAATTCACCGAACGATATGAAATAGCGTAGGGCTGGCATTTTAAAAACCACTTTATCTTTATCTCTAAGAACCATAGTGCCAACTGTTTGCAAGTTATCGCTAATAACATATGTGGCTAAAACTTTGTGGAAAGCAAGGAAACTTGAGGAAATGCTAGTGCCGTAGGCGTGTGCGAGGTTCACCATGGGGACGGTGCCATCGCTGTGCCACCCTTAGTAGGTCAATGAAGGAGGCAGGTTTTGCGCCTTCCCCTTCATAGGCGAATAAGAAAAGTGCCTCCTGCGCACCCCCCCCCCCCCCCCACAGGGCGTACCTAGGGCTAGGACTTGCAGTATGTCATACGAGGAAAATTATCGGCGGATTAGTAGATTGGAAGACAGCGAGAATTTATCAGAGACCAAACAGTGGTTGCCAACTTCCTAGTTGACATTCAGCCATAGAAATGGACCACTGCTGTTCATGTTATGCACAGTAGTGGCAGGTGGCGCCCAGGGAGAGTGATGAAATGGATACCAACTAAATAAGAATGACACTGTCGATGGGAGAGAGTTACACGGAGGGGTGAACTTAAGATGTTCTCAGAAATGCAACGGACGTAGAATAGGCTGAGGGTGATAATACTCAGAACAGCGCTTTGAGATAGGTAATAGCGCACTTGAAGTTGTAAAAGATCGATTTGATTGATTTGTGGGGTATAACGTCCCAAAACCACTTTATGATTATGAGAGACACCGTAGTGGAGGGCTCCGGAAATTTAGACCACCTGGGGTTCTTTAACGTGCACCCAAATCTGAGTACACGGGCCTACAACATTCCCGCCTCCATCGCAAATGCAGCCGCCACAGCCGGGATTCCATCCCACAACCTGCGGGTCAGCAGCCGAGTACCTTAGCCGCTAGACCACCGTGGCGAGGCGAAGTTGTAAAAGACTATGTCTATTTAGGACAGGTAATAACCGCGAAGCCGAACCATGAGACTGAAGTAATTAGAAGAATAAGAATGGGGTGGAGCACATTCGGCAAGCGCTCTCAAATCATGACTGGTAGACTGTCACTATCCTTAAGAGGAATTTAATACCAGCTGCATTTTGCCGGTACTTAGCTACGGAGCAGAAACCTGGATACTTACAAAGAGAGTTCAGCTTGATTGGAAGACGACGCAGCGGGCGATGGAAAGGAAAACGGTAGGTGTATTTTTAAGAGACAACAAGATAGCATAGTGGATCAGGGAACAAACCGAGGTTAAGAATATCATAGTTGAAATCAAGAAGAAATGAACATAGGCTGGGCTTGTAGCCCGTAGGCAGGATAACCGCTAGTCATAAGCGATAACTGACTAGATTTACAAAGAAGGCAAGTGGTTTAGGGGGAGACAAAAAGTTAGGTGAACAGATGAGATTAGGAAGTTGGCGGGTACAAAATGGCAGCAGCAAGCACAGGACCGAGTTGACTGGCGGAACATGGGAGAGGCCTTCGTCCTGCAGTGGACGTAGTCTGCCTGATGATGATGATGGTGGTGGTGATGATGATGATGATAAAGGTTAAGATGATAGATACTTACCTGCCTAACGTAGGGCTCTAGTGTCGGCTCGTAAAATCCAAGCATGATAAATGTGAGTGACACAGAACCCATGTTGATCATGAAGCGAGGATTAGCAAGAAGTCTGTAGTAGCTCAACTGCAATATTGACTTCGTTGACAGTGATGCGTCTGAAAAAGAGATGTGTTCATTTTGTAAAAAGTGCATACAGATTCCAAACGTGCATAGGTCCCAAGACGTGTGTTTCCATTTTGATCGCATAAAACGTACTGATTTCTCGAAAAGAAAATAAGCCAGCTGGGTCTTTAAGCTGCTTGTCAGAAGCCCTGTATTGTAACGCGCTAGTTATTACGCTTGGGTATCTCTTAAGGGGAGTTTATTAGCAATTCATAGGGCGCAGATACGGTTGCCCCCCCCCCTCTATTGTTAATAAAAACAAACACCTAAAAATTTTATATTATCTTTGAAATTCGGCATTTAATAAACTTATCTGAAATTTGGTCAAACGTTTGAAATGGCCTTGAAGATATTAAATATCAAATATTGAAATTTTTTAAGGAACATTTTTCGAAATTCATTCTTGGGTAGACATTTGAACACTTTTGTTCCTGCTGTACATGCCGTGGGTATTCTTCTGAAAGAAAAGCATAACTGCTAGTTGAATCATTGCTTAGTAAAAAAAAAATTAGTTTCCTGAGGACTAGAGTTTTTTATATTTCCTATACCCAAAGAAAAAAGCCCGGAGGCACCACGTTGTACCAGGTCAAATTCCGGTGGAAATGCACTGTATGCATTTACAAAAAGCTTGAAGACATTCTCGGTTTATGCGGCAAGATAGACCACTTACGGTAGTATACTGTCTGTCATTTTGTTTCTAAAATAAATTGTTGTTTCTAAGTTCGACTGGCCTGCTTGAGTGCATCCGTTAGCGTGACATTGCACCAAGAAGTGAACGTGTTCATAGCGTCATTCCTTCTTTTCTGTCACCCGTTCATTTCTCTGAAGCTCTCTCAGCGTAATTTATTAATCATTTTGATGTCCTGACAAGGCTTTTGCCTTACTATTTAACGCAGAAAATTGCGATAGTTGGCAAGCGAAGAATTTATGCATATGTTATCAAACGTAGCGCAGGGTGTTTATTTCTGCTGTGTTTGTTTGGTTGTGTTTGCTAAGATGCACAAGTTTTTATCTTACGTCTGCTGAAAAAGAACTTTGTTGAACTTATTTCAGTTTTATAGACTATTCAGTTGATGCATGGTTTTTTCACTTAAGTCTCTAGAATGCAATTGTAAAAAAAATTGACATCTTTTTTGTATCTGGCGTACTCACTAAGATGTTACCTGTCGTTTGAATTTGGGGAGCTGTTCCCTTCGCTAAGAAGTATGGCACTGCGCCCATGAGCAGGATGCCGCACACAAAATACGGCAAAGGAAATGCCCACAGCTGAAAAGGAATATGTAAAGGTAAATTAGCATTGCCTTTTGTCAGTGTGCTATATAATGATAAATTCACTTGGCATCTACAGTTTTTTATGCAAGACATAAAAGCAGCAAACGTATTTCGGTGTGATTTCCGACGACTCAAATAACATATTTGAAATAAGCGAAATTTCTAGCAGTGGGAAATGCAGAAGTTATGTTGTTACAAAAACGTTCTAGTTTACAAATAAGGATAAAAAATGAAACGTGCGAGTATACACATATTGATACTCGTCAAAGAAACAGAGAAGTAACGATAAATTTTGTGGGGGTTTTAAGTCGTAATACTACGATATAATTTTCAGGGGCGTCGTAGTGTGGTACTATTGAAATTCAGAGCTCTTCAGAGCACACAATAATTTAATTTGATAGGGCTACAGAATCTTGCCTGTATTGAAATGTGGTAGACGCGGAGGAGATTCAATTCAATGACTTTTTGATCAACAAACGAGGACAATTTAAATAATTAATTTATTAATTACTTATCATAGCACCCTTAGTGCTCAATTGCACAAAGGGGGGGGGGGTGAATATACAATATTTGAGTACGTGATACAGATGGTACAGATGGTAGTACAGATGGTAACTTACGTAGTGGCACGTGAGAGTACACGATATAAGCGATAACTACAAGTCAACTATGGGGGAAGAAACAAAGAAGGCAACATAGTTGACCCTATGCGAGTGGATGTCTGGTTGACTAGCCAGCAGAAGGGAGTGAAAATGATGGCGGCAAAAGCCAAAGTAAACCCGCCACGGTAGTTTAGTGCTTATGATGCTGGACTGCTCACCCCGCAGGTCACGGAATCGGATTGTGGCTGCAGTAGCCGCATTTTCGATCGAAGCGAAAATACTTGAGACCCGTGTTCATAAATTTAGGTGCACGTTGAAGAACACCAGAGGGTCCAAATTTCTAGAGCCTTCCACGACGGCGTTCTTTATAATCATATCGTGATTCCGAGACGTTAAACTTAAAGAATTATTAAAGAGCCAGCAAACAACTGGGAGGCCCAAAAATTGTAATAAAAGGAATATGTGCACTTTTGATTTTTGAACGTGCTGCCGCATAAATTTTGCGAATACGGGCTATATTAGAAAGTCACAGGGGTTAGAACATCTGTTTCAGCTGGTTTCGAATTTTCATGCTGCCTCGCCATCCTTCCCCTTTATAGGGAGGGAAAGACGTAGCCCGTCGTCGCGACTGGTTTGGATGAAATGACGACTTACGTTCTACGCCAAGTCACCGATCGGTGACCTTGCGGCACTGTTCGTGAAAAGACGATTCGTCAGGCGTAGGAAAGGAGAGCGGGAATCGTTCTTTGATATGGAGATTGTGCGCTGCGCGCAAGGCTGAAATATTAGGACAACGTGATCACCGCGGCCTACTCTGCGAATTGCCGAACTTCTCTGGGGGGATGTTAAATAAAACGTCGGAGCCTGTTGACTGGCCTTTTTAAAGGGAAGGTAAAAATACAGTTAATCCTCACGGTGTAGTAAGTACTGGTTGATTGGAAACCACCTTTGTGATCTGTTGGTCTCATAAAAGCTGTACGTAGGTTTGAATACGGACGTTGCATGAAATATAGCACCAAGTATTCACACTGCTACTGAGGAAATTAATGCGCGACTCTGCGAAGGGTCGACCATGTAATTACTGGCAAATTTTGCAAGACGTGGTGGGTGCCTTCTCTACGGTGACAATGGTTACTATTTAAAAACAGTCAATCATTTCATTGAAGAACAAGTAAAGATCCCATTATCGGCACGCCACTGGACCATTTGCTCTTTATCAGCTTCTTGAAAAATTGGCTGCAGATATTCTGCGCTCCGAAATTAACCAGACGGAATCCTTAAAATGCATCCTTGCTGATACAACCTAAATATATATGTATTTTGAACTACTGAAACTGCACTATTGATAATAGCAGACAAGATGAACATTTGTACTTACGTCGATAAGGGTGCCACCAACCACTGAACCTAGCATGCACCCCATTCCATACATGCCGTCCATTGTTGCCTTAAAAAGAAACATTTATAAGGGTGTTGATAGGTATATTTAGAGAACATTTCAGCAGACGACACCTCATAATTTTGCGTGTCTAAACAGCTCCAAGATTCAGGGTCGACTATTCTTATCTGTAAATAGTGATAGCGTGTAAACAATGAAGGTTGCCATTCCATACCTGTCCAACACAACACCAAGTACATGAACTGTACTTTTTTTCTGTGATGATTTGATGAGGACGCATTGTGTGTATATAGAATCGATTACACAATTTTTCTAATTGTGACATATCTATCGCTAATATCGTTGGCAATTGTTGTGTATGGTTAGCTCATCAGCTAGAAGGTTTGGTCCCCCCCTCCTCTGAAGTATACATGTTAGCCACATTTATGTACATATAACACATGAACGAGGATACGTATGAATGCACATCTACACCCCAACGTCTGCAAATTTCGAAAACCGTTGTTTTGAGGTATCATAGCGAAGGCATCATTTGCGGGCGTCGCCGCCATTGAAAGGTGCCTGAACTTCACTATCTGAGGTGGCGTTCCAAATTAGCGCCGAAATGGAGGACTACAAGGGAAATATAATTTTTTTTCTTTTGCATAAACCACAGGTCTCGGCCCAAATTTTTTTTTTGATTGGCTAGAGCTTCCTGGTCGAGCACGTTTTTCTCTTGCTGCACCAAAATGGGCCTTATTTTTTCTTCTAATGCTGTTGCGGAAGTAGATTACCTTGCCGCTGCAGCTGAAGAACTTGTTGGGTGGCTACATGTAAAGCATTATGAATTTATTCCATGGCCTAGGTCTATGAGCATCTGCAGAAGGCATGCACAATTTAGGAATGAGCTTTGCAACTTACTTAAGTCGTGGAGCATGGGCTTCTGTTAGCACAGCGTGTAGATATCATCGTAGATATATTATGGTGTCAATAAAGAATGTGGTTGCGGTCTTTGTATAATTAGGGCATGTTCTGTCGAATGCGTATAGCTTATGCTTGGAAAAAATATTGTTTCGGTATTGCACAACTTCGCGATACTTCCTACTGCATTGATCGTCAGCTTTATCTGGCACTCCCTTTTCCGATCTTTTTTTTTGGGTTGTAACTGTAACCTACAATCCTCAAATAAAGAAAAAAAAACCAAAAAGGAACTATAAAACTGGCGATCGCTTACAATTATTACTCCTTTGTTATAGAGAAACGTGTCAGTGCACATTGCATAAAGCGTGACTATATACACTCCTTCCGTAAATCCACCTAGACATGCTGCTGCTATCGATCCACCAAGCAGAGATGCGGCATCGGGGCACCAGTAAAGAAGGCTGTGAAGGTGAAAGGAAATACATTTAGGTGAAACATGTTTAACACAAACTTAGTCTCTAAATGAGTTTTTTTATTAGGCGTACAAGAGTTCAATGTACGCCTGCATCAAATGCGGAAGCTACGACTGGATGGGATGTTCGACGTCGAGGTTAGCACATTTGACGTCATCGACAGTTAGCTACCGCAACGCGCAGCCGCATTATACATCCGTATTAGAGATCGCTGAACGGGAAGCAATCCGATGTTTGCTATGATCCAATTTTTTCCGCCCGTCCAAACAAACTCTGCATGCTTGTTTATCATCGGTGTTGTAGAGACTTATGTTCTTTACTTCGTGATAAGAGCCAGTATGGCACTAAGAAATTTTATGGACGTGGTAAAAAAAAAGTCCTTCTCCGAACACTGCTACACCATAAAATCAAGACATGATTAAGAAATATGTCATGATGAAGGTCTCCGGAAATTTTGACTGCCTACAGGGATCTTCAACATCTCTTCAATTAAGGCTTCATTGCTTACTTTGGGTACCATGTCTATGCGTTACTTTCCAGACACTTCATCTTTTCGATATCTAACAACTCATTTTTACTTCCTATGCACTACTTACGCAAAGCATACGCAGGCCAAGAAGAATCCTGTCAAGCCTATTAGATACGCAAATTTGGGGGACGTCCATGCTATCTGCAACGGTACGAAAATTAGAAAACAAAATTCTTTAAAGAAGATTGACGGTCAATACTGAATATAGTATTGGCCAGTCAGGCTGTTTAACACTCTGACGAGTGGCATCGCATAATGAATGACACATGCACTCCGGATTAGAATCTTGACATGAGTTTTATTCACCAAAATTGATTACTCACGCAATAGGAAAGCGCGGAGAACGCACAATTTTTCACAATATACTTTTTTTATCCGCACCTTTGGTTAATGTGCCGAATACACATTTACAAGTTCAAAATTAATCATTTAGCTCGTTAGAAAATTCTCAATTTGATCACTGTTTTATGTTAACTACACTGTCAGCATTACAGTGTTAACTACACTGTAAGCGACAAAGAGATTAACTATATCCACAGAAAATCACCTCACGTTCTATATAGGGTATAAGACGCGTGCGCGTGTTCTGAACGTCCCACATTGCTCTCCCCTGGAAAGAGTTTATGGTCATTATCGCTGAAACAAACACCTCGTTAGTAGCCTGCGCTTGGTCTTGCCTGTTCTTCTTGTCGTATCGTTTTTGACAACGAAGCTGTTCTGGCTGAGGCCATTGGCACGACCTAAAAAGTATCATCATAACCATGAATGGGTTACTGTCACTAAAAGTCGGCAAAAGACAGTGGCGTCATAAAGTTATTCACAAAAATACTTGGAGGAAAGTGTGGCGCTACCATCTCTGCGAATTTCTAAGTTAGAGTGCTGGGAATGACGGTTTAGTAAAAGTTTAGTGTTAATTTTATTTTAAATGGATATAACTGTTTACTAGTGAGTTCATCATTATACTTTCCTGTGCGAAACTTGTTTACCAAAGCCCCGCTGCGGTTGCCTAGTGGCTAATGTACTCGGCTGCTGACTTGCAGGTAGCGGGATCGAATCCCGGCTGTGGCGGCTGCATTTTCGATGAAGGCGGAAACGTTGTAGGCCCGTGTGCTCAGATTAGGGTGCACGTTAAAGAACCCCAGGTGGTCGAAATTTTCGGAGCTCTCCACTACGGCACCTCTCATAATCATATGGTAGTTTTGGGACGTTAAACCCCACAAATCAATCAACCTGTTTACCAAAAAGCATAACGTCAATGCCGGCCACAATTGCGTGCATAGCGTTTTCACTAAATGAAAAAAAAAAATGGAAAACTTATGTAGGGGCTTGACACGAATAGTACGTCAGGTGCACGCTGTAAGCTGATATAAAGCAGTATTTTTTTTTGCCCAGCTTAAGGTGTTTGTGGACTCCGTCGCAGCCATGTCCGCGCATAAAAAGTGTTTTATTTTTAAATTATGCATATTCACAACAAATTGAACTTGTGTATTGCATTCTGCGCAAAATGGTGAACACGGGTGCATATGACAATCAATATTTATGTTATAGCTGAATCGGAAAATTGGAGCAGAAGGTGATCCTTACCAGGCTTTGTGAAGTGAGGGAACCAATTGCTATGAAAGCCTTAAATGACGAAAACGTTAAACCATATTTCCAAGCTGGAATCGCTTTAGTTGAAGCCTACAGAAAGAAAAAAAATGATGATCAGATATTAATGGCTTAAAGGCGTGTTTCTGCCTTTATATATATAGTATATACATTTGGTTCACGTTTACGTTACGCTGAACCTGGCAAACAGCGTAAATACGGAGTCAATATTACTTAGATGAGAAAGGTTATTTGTAATCATGTAACTGCAGTGCCATGCCAGAGTCAAACGTTTACTCAATACGCTCAATATGGTTTGCTAGCTTCGAAAATGCTCAATGTACTTACCTGCAAGATATTCATGATGTGCTGGGAGCACACCTGAAAGTCATGTCTTCGTAAGTGCCTGACTGGCTTTATGATTATCTTTTGATTGAGATAATATTCCGGACACTCGTTGTTCTTAGCATCTATTTGTATTTAGTTTGCATCGCAGTACTGCTGATAGATAAATTACATTTGCCGAGAGAGTATTGCTGTATTATGAAGATTTCTCCGCACTGTCAATGCAGGTGAATTTGCATTGTCATGTGCAGTTCGCATCTCAGTGCGCATAAGCCTATACCGTGGTGCATAACCTAGCTCCCCTGCTTGGACAGTTGGGTTGCGATTGGAATTTTTCAAAAGGTTTGTAATCTTAACTCAAAATCTAAACTGACAGGTGAACAATCGACATTACTTTGAGATTAATTGCATTCATATGGATTCTTAACCTCTACTTATATTGGAATCTGGGTATCATCACCAGTAACAAAAAATTAGGTCTAGTTTTCTTATTAATGTAATGTTCTTTTCGTTTCAACTTACTTATGTGTCAGCAATTGCGGCACACTTAAGCAAACTTTTGCCATCGTGTAATAACGGTGATACTTTGGTGGACGAAATACCTTGCCAAATGCACTGACTTTCGTATTATCGTAATGAGCATCGGGAAGTGAGTACAGCCATGCAAGAGAAGCACCTTCTCGGTGGATCAGTAGAGAGGGCTCGACTGCTAACCCGAAGGTCGTGGGTTTGATCCCGGCCATGGCGGCCACCCCTCGATTGAGGCCAAGTGGTAGAGGCCCATGTACTGTGGGATGTCAGTGCGCAGTCAAGAACTATTTGCATCGACCTATATCGCATCTAAGGCAGATGATGAGAAAAAGGCGCAACCCTATATGTGACTCGTTTTCTCCTCTCCGATGCTCTTGATGTTAAACTTAAGCTCACTAGACAATTCGTGGACACCAGTGTTGTTTTAGAAGAGTTGTTCTGCGTTTAGAAATTGGACAATAATTACAACTGGAATCAACATGAATATAGTCCCTTAAAAGTGGTAGCTAGTGTTCTTTCGAGGGCACCAATGAACCCCTCGAAAAATTCCGTTTTCTTTTTGAGCTTGTTATTTGTAATTATACTTACTTCAGGTAATATCGAAGAACAGAATACCTCTCCATGGTGTCTGGGGATGACTACGGCATATACACGCAAACAATACGGGCGAACACACAGAAAAAATAAGTCATAATCTTTCATTCAGTGGTGTAGTTCTTACAGCAGGTTAACACCTCCGAGGTTATTATTAAAAGTTGTTTAGTACACATCAGTTGACATTAGATAGAATATAGCCGTATCCTAAACAATAAAAGGTGAACAAAGAATCAGAGTTGACATCCAGAATTCTTTCTCTCGTATATCTGCAAACGCAAATACCAAATCAGATGAATGCCTCGTGCAAGACATTGCTGAAGAGAAGGCATCACGGACCCTTGCCAACGAATATAAGAATCGCGTTCATGAGGCTACTTACCAAGGGTGGAAAGAACGGTTGCAGCAAAGACTGCCCGGCGGACAGCCATATGTGAGTGTGAATCAGAGGCAGTACCCACAGGTTGCTGCGTAGCCAGTGCCAGGAATCCTTTACAGAAAGCGCCGACTGCTTGCGGAGTCCGATACTTTTTAGAGTCATTTTTTCTTGAAGTCTTTGTGTTTTCACGTCATTGTCTATCACATCTGTGGTCGACGGCATCCTTAGATGAACTTACAAGAATGTGTGATTCGCCCTTTGGGAACGTCCTAAAATTCTTTGAACACAAAATTCTGAACTGTCTGTCTATGTCGGCTGCTGACTTGGCTTCAGGCGCCATCATTTGCATAGGAATGAGCGTGATCAATTGTTCTCTCTCTCTGTCACACACACACACACACACACACAGATATACATATATATATATATATATATATATATATATATATATATATATATATATATATATATATATATATATATATACCTACATATATATCGAGAACAAAGACCTGACCGCATTGCAGTAGAGGCAGCTGGAACAATCCAGCGACGAAGCACAATAGTGAAAAAGGAGACCGTGTGCACAGCAGCTGCATACATGTTTGCTTATGTAGCGGTAAAATTTTGCTGTTTTTCTTATTTCATTCACTGGCGGCAACGTTAGCGCCTACGGGAAAAATTGAGATTTTGAATCTAAAGGGGCCTTGAACTGCTCTTAGCGCTCCGTGAAATTTAACATTATGCGTATACAAACACTGGTACGAGCAGTTATGAGAAAAATTGCAGCCATACGCCTCACGTCACGATTACAAGTGGAGAGAGAGAGATGCAGCTGTAGGCCGGGAGGCTAATCAGATATGAGCGTCTGGTTCGTATCTAGCACTGAAGGAGGGGGACAGGGGATAAAAAGAGGGTGTAGGGAGAGAGAGAGAAAAAACGCATGTGCATTCAGGAGAAATCGAACACACACGCAAGCCGAGATTCCTGTAGCCGCTTTGGGGCGCCGCCACAGGCCAGTGCCTTTCTGCGTAGCGTGCTATGGAGCCATCATGCGCGCGCACCTCTGTGACTCGGCACGCAAATGCACACATGAAGGCTTCTTTTGGTGTGGCAAACTCACGCAATTTTTACCCAAGCGCGCAGTGCAATCATGCAGTAAGATCGCAAACGCGTTTTGAGATAAAAACAACTCAAAATTTTCAGCTTCTTGGCATGGTGGTCGGCCGCGCTGTTCAGTTACAAACTATCGGATCCATTTTGGAGCAGTGCAGTGAGCCGCAGATGCCGCGCTGGAGCAACAGCTTCAAGCATCATCTATGCGGCCCCAGACCTGCAGGCCTTCAATAGTGAGCGGATCTGGTAGAGCTCTTTACCCCATTTGTCATGCCCCCGATATCTTCTAGCGTGCTCCTGTGGTATAAAAAAAAACACCAGGCCTGCGTGGGAGGCGCGGCACAGTCACAGTAAAAGCTAGAAGAGCAGCAGTCTTTAAGAGCCTTTTATTATAGTGCCTAGAAATATTTCTAGACATTGTACTTTTATAAACACTCATTGGGTAACAACTGCAAGCACACTTGCTCGATACCTACTAGGTAAATAGGATACCCACTATAATAAATTCATTTGGGTAGTAGGTAGGCATTCGCTTATTCTGTCTTTTGTCATTCTTCGAAGAAGCGTTGTATTCGCTAAAGACTTGCAAAAAATTTTGTGCCTGCAGTGGCTGACAATGATGAGGAATTATGCCTGTAGTGGATATACGCCACAGTTAATAGGGGAACAAGAACAAGATTTTGTGATGTGTAGGAGCATTAGACAGCCCACTCGTTACGCTATTCGCATTATGCGACGACTGGTTGTTTCTTCGCTGTTTTAAAATGCTATATAAGTCGTATTACCGCGAGTGCTTTCCCGACATCAAGCCTGACAACAAGTCATAAGCACTGGTGTAGCTCGGTGGTATAATACTGGGCTGGCACTCAGTGGACCCGGGTTCGTGTCCCACTGTGTCATTGGTGCTTTGTCTTGGTTCTTTTTCTAAATTCGTGCGATGCGGCTACCGACACCGGCGGCGGTGGTGGACAACTCCGCGTGACCCGAGTTGTGATCTCATAACAGCTTACGCTGTGAAAGAGCAGTTTGACAGCATGCCTAGGGGCGTCGGCAGGATTTAAAAAAAAATGGGGGGGGGGGGGATCGGTCTTCTTTTGCAGACGTGGTCTACTGTCATTTGTGGCCTGTTTGCCACGGACCTTTGTGCCATTCTCTGGCTACATCACTGTGTTAGACTGTGGAAAACTGGAAGGCGAAGCTCTGTAACACTTGATAATATATGAAGTATTCAGTAGGGTACCAGACTTCCTACAAGACGTAAGGAACTGAATTGTGCGAAACACGCTTCGAAGGGCCGGGAGTCAGCCGTAGTGTTTGGCTAAGAAACACATCCTGCGGATAGGAAAGACTGCTCTAAACATGTCAGCCAAACATTGTCACCGTGGTGCGTAAGGGGTTAACTGGTGTCTGCAAATATAGACAAGGACAGAGAAAGACAGGACAGGGACCGGCGCAAACCAGTTTGCGCCTGTCCCTATTCGACCTTTTTGTGTCCTTGTATTTATTAGCGCACACAAGTCTACCTTGAAGTATGAACTAATTTGTGCAGCTGCAAGTTTTACTGAAGTAGTGTTGATAAACTGAACGCGAATGTGCCATTTTATTGGGCACTATTTTTTCATGCAGAGGCCTGTGCTCTCTTTGGTCTCAGCTGCTGGTGCTTGCTCTGTGACGCCAAACAAGAGATTGCATGCTATTGGTCAATAGGCAACATAAAGAGTGCCATTTGTGTCAAACAGGCTCCTTGTCACTTGGTGAAGTCATGTATTGGTCCTCGCTCTGTAGTCTGCCAACATTACACAGTTGACGCAGTCGAGCACAGGAGTTATATAGTGGGCGATAGCGAATGCGTTTGAACATGCAAGCTGTAGTTCATGACTAGCTATGACGTAACTTCCTTTTCTCCTGCCATTTCTTCCTGCTTAGCTTTCAGGCGCTCATCGGGAACAGAGAAAGTGCTTGAAGCATGACAATCACATTAACTCCGGTCTTTCTTAGAGAATTTGAGAAATATTTGTAGCAATCGATTCACGAAACAATCACATATCATTCAATCAATCAACAATATTTCATACTCTGGTCATTCGATTATCTCTTGGAAAAGTGCGGTAGTTCTTTATTCTCTCACTTCACTGTTCTTACCCGTGTACGGCGTATAGCCTTGTATCGTGCACACACTATCTTCTCACCGTGGAGGGCGCAACTGAGGCTTAACTGCTCCTGGACCAGCCGGTGCTGCGGTAATCAAGTGAGCAAACTTTGTTCAGGAAACGTCCAACGATGGTCACAGTCACGTGACGAAATATGCAGTGCCTACATAATCACGGGGCTGTAAAATGTCTATGTTGCGTATCACGTCCCAAGAAGGATACCAGAGGGTAGAAACGCATCTGTGGTGCTCGCCTGGTCAACGCTACATTAGTTTTTTTTTTCAATTCAAGAGCATCATTATAGGAGGCGATTGAGTGGGCTGGAGCAAGCTTCAAAATATTCTATTGCGCTTTTACCACGTGTTCACGCGCTAATATGTGTTCGCCCCGCCGCGGTGGTCTAGTGGCTAAGGTACTCGGCTGCTGACCCGCAGGTCGCGGGTTCGAATCCCGGCTGTGGCGGCTGCTATTCCAATGGAGGTGGAAATGTCGTAGGCCCGTGTGCTCAGATTTGGGTGCACGTTGAAGAACCCCAGGTGGTCTAAATTTCCGGAGCCCTGCACTACGGCGTCTCTCATAATCATATGGTGGTTTTGGGACGTTAAACCCCACAAATCAATAAAATCAATCGCTAATATGTGTTCACAGGCTTTGATTTTTGCAGGAATATATTCGCTAGCTCATGCACCCTCCAAAGAGCACCATAAGGAGCAAGCGAAGTTTGCACATAATCCAAGCAGAACTGTTTCAATGTGAGCGCCATTTGCAGCGAGCGCCCGCCACCGCGTACCACGCCCCGCCACGATGGTCTAGTGGCTAAGGTACTCGGCTGCTGACCCGCAGGTCGCGGGATCAAATCCCGGCTGTGGCGGCTGCATTTCCCATGGAGGCGGAAATGTTGTGGGCCCGTGTACTCAGATTTGGGTGCACGGTAAAGAACCCCAGGTGGTCGAAATTTCCGAAGCCTTCCAGTACGGAGTCTCTCATAATCATATGGTGGTTTTGGGACGTTAAGCCCCACAAATCAATCAATCAAATCAAAACCACTTACCACTCGATCATGTTAACTAAGTGGCGAATCCCAACGCGAAGCTTCCCGAAGTATGCAATCTGACGGCGCATTCCCTTTTCCGCAGATTCTCTGCTGGGTCACGTAGAGTCAGCCACAAAATTTTACGCACCACGCGAGCAGGTGGCCGGAGTCCTCTTCGCGACATATTTCCGCTTCGTCAGCGGCGTTCGACAAGGAGCGCAGCGCCCAAGACGTATCCCTCTTTTAACCGGTGGTCTGTTTTCTGACTGGTTGCTTGGTTGGTCCTGAAATTCCCGGCTTAACCCCCCACTGGGTAACGGCCACGAAACGGACGGCACCTTGTCTTAAAAATAAAATCATAATACCTGCTGAATAGGTTTAGATATGGATGTTTTAAAAAGGAAAACATTGGTAAAACATAGATTACAAATAAAATAAAAGGAAGGAAAAGAACCTAGAAGCTAGTAGCGTTAAAAATAAAGTGAATTTATCCCTAGGCTTAACATTCTATTAGTTTTGTATCTCTTAAGAAATCGCGTACGGCCTCGCTGACTTTCCTGTGGCTAAAAGCCTTTTCAGTCGCTTCAAGAAAAAAACCACCTGGAAGGACAAATTTAAAGCCATCCTAATACAGAGAGCTAGGTTCTTCTAAGCGTCTCCTTTTTGGTTCGCAAATAACCTATATGTTAAAAGGAAATGGTGCAGAGATTCGTACTTGTTTCAGTGCCATACGGGTGACTGTACCAGACCATACCTGTGTAGGTGAAAATTCAGGGGGGGGGGGGGAATTCAGCATCGTAGTCTCGTAATTAATTTCTCCGCAGTTCTAAAAGAGCACTATCAATTTTCGCAAAGGTACTTTAGATGAGAAAACTCAAATGTTGCCAAGGCAGAGTAAAGTGGTGTGCTCAAATACAAACAATGACAGGGACAAGCGCAAACTTTCAGCTGCATTTTATTATTCCTCACCTTTCAAATAAACAGTCACGAAAGAACACAGTCAAGAGGTCACATGGTTAAAACCAAACAACTCAAAGCAAGCTGCGCATAAAATCACGCTCACCATCAAATAACGAAATTGACGTATCGCTGACACAAGCATTGCCTCTTGCAGAAATATGAAAGGCTTCCATCAATTCGCGGGCTGGGGTATCAGCGCTCCGACCCAAACTCTTTGTTATTCTCTGGAAATCGGGGAGCACACGCAAACTTGGCAATGCGGGGGCAAATGCATGTTCCCGTTATTTCTAAGTGAACGCTCATGTTCTGTTGCACGGTCGTTCCCGCAACACCCTGTATATGACCTACGTAAAATTTCCAACAAGACAACGGCATTTCGTAGACGACGCCAGTCGCATATTTTACATACGCAAACGCTTGCTTCTTTCCGCAAACGCTGGATTCTGAGACAAAGCCCAGCCAGCTTACGCGCGGCGGAGAACACCATCGGCACGCCGTGCCTGTACTCGCAATCTTTTTCAAGTTGTGGGAAATGTGATGCATATAAGGCATCACCTCTGGACGCCACTTGCGATGCAGGCCAGGGTTCACGCTTGAATGGGCTGCTTTGGCATCACGCAGAAAAAACTCTGCGATCGCCGTCACTAACATGCAAAAATACTCGGCAGCAAATAAACGCAGTCTATAGGCTTGGGAAGAGGGGTATTGCCAAACTGTGTCTACGTTCCTCTCCCAGAAGATCATGCCCACATGCAATGCAAGATAGCTTTAATGATAAGGTGCGGCGTTTATTTGCTGACGTTCTGACCGTTTCCAAGATTTGTTAAAAACGTCGGCTTGCTCTTATGCCATTGCGAAAACGACGGCGTTCATGGAATGAGGTAACGTGCTACCTAGAGTAGAATAAGACTTGCTCCAAGTTACTGTTCCGGCAATAAGCATTTATTGACTCTCATCATCAACTTCACTTCTCCCAGCTAGCAAATGTGAGCGCTCACGGTCTTCCAGATCTTCATTTTGTACGCTGGTGGGAGCTCTGCACTTCTTCGGGTCATGAGGTCGGCAAACTCACACATGAGTCGACCTACTCAAACTCAGATCGGGTCGTGAACATGCTTATGAGTGAGCCGTAGTGAGTAATAATACTTAGGCGAGTCTGAATTCTAGTGAGTCCGTTGGAGCAAAAGATTGGCGAGGTTTAGTCTGAGTGAGCCCTAAAACATAATATTGTTTGTGAGGGAGTCTAAGTGAGATTTACCTTGTATTGCCGGCTTACGCTTCGGGTACACTATTTCACCGCAGGTCCACATATTCATCGAAAAAGGAGGTCTATTGAAGTTTACTCATTCACCGCATAACTGTCCGAATTTCCTCTCACACCAGTCATCACCAGAGCATATTTTACCGTTTTGTACACACTTGAAGCTGCAGGTCACGTTGTGAGCATTCTTTTGGTATACGGCGTTGCGCGTCCGAACCACGTTACTGAAACCGACATTGCGGGGTCGCCATAAAATGGGGCTTCATGGCGAGGCCTGCTGCAGCACGTGAGCAATTTTGTGACACTTGTAGCGACTTAACGCATCTCTATGTCCCTCAGGTCTAAAGGGTAACACCTCCTTTGTAGCTATTTTTTGAAAAGAATATTTTAGTCTCAGTGTGCTCGAACGTTTTTCGTGACGTAAGCAGCGAGCTGCGCATTGGCCTGTCTTCACGTGAACGTAAACAGATTGGTTGCGTCAACGCGCAGATATCCCCAAATCTGCCGTTTAGTGTGATTGTTGCCTTCTTTTGTCACAGCACGATGATAACAGCCACTGGACGAATGTAACTGGCGTCTGAAAGAGAAAAGCCAAAATATTCTTTAGCACTTTGCTTAAGGTACACTCGACTGTGGTGCAAAAAATCTTTCGTTAAATAAAAAGGGTCGAAGAGAGAGTGAGAACGCTTTATATTGAAAAACAGAAATTGACGTGCTGACGTCGTTAATTAGCATATTCAAACCCTCAGTACGCGTATGCACACCAAGCATAAAGAAGCATGCAGTTGTCTTAGGTTTGGCTATTATAAAAAGCATACTTATTACATCATTTGTAGAGGTATAGCCGAAATTCCGAGAAGGGTTGGTACATCTGATACCACTAACCCGCGGAAATGTGTGCATAAACTATACTGCCCGCTGCATCAAAACACGAATAAAAGAGCATGCTACACTAACTAGGAAAATAAACATTTTCACACTTGTCAGATAACTGCAAATCATGCAATTGTGATTCTGTATCTGACAATATAGATATTTTGTTCCCACATAAAGATAAACTAACACGTAAGCTTATGGAAGCTTTGCATATAAATAAGCGTACAAACAAACGCATCAGTCAACCTTGGGTGGCTCTAACAGATAAGAATACTGTTTTTTTATTTTCCGTTTAGCTATATCTTGTCTGTCACATGACTTGCACATGGGCTATGCTGGTTCCAGGTACTCATATGTTTTGTGCCTTCAAAAATAATTTAGTTGAGAGTTAGCGCTCGTATGTCTCTTTCTTATTCTGTATTTTGTGTGCGCTAAGAAAGTTATAATATAACCTGAATGTTATATGTATTGAGCACATTATATGCCAAACACTGCATAAGAAGAGAGTGTGCCGTATGCGAAATAGCCAGAGGACTAAATATATGCTATCGGTATCATGAAGAGATGTAAATGACTGATGCATGACACTAAACGGCTTTGCTGCGGTAATTGGAAATATTGTAGTATTTGCAGATAAACTTCAGTTTACAATCTTCACATTATCGACCGGCGATGTGCTTTCTGAAGATACCGAAGGGTCAGTAAACTCCACAGAATTTCTGCGACTAAGTGCATCGTGGGAATGCGGTATATCTTACTAAATCAGCTGACGACACTTTCGGCTGAAGGAGAGAATTTGACGATGAATCGCCTAGTCGGAAACATTCATGATGAGAAAGGAAACTAAGAAACATCGACTAAAAGCAAAAGGTTTAACAAAAAAGTGAGAGCGGCGTTTCGGATTCTCAGAAGCCTTGTTCAAAAAAGCCTTGTGACCTGGTTATGCGGTTCACGTTCTTTTACGAACTACGCTGGTGGTGGATTGCCAACACTTCTATTCAGCGTTTTTTTTTCATAGCCTGGAATAAAAGAGATCGCAGATATTGGCGGGAACTGTTAGTTACGTTCCCTTGTTATTATGGTTGCCTTGGCCCATTCAATGTTGAGATTAGAAGTGGCCACGCGTCTGAAACTGCGTTGGGCATGGCGTCCTCCTTTTTGACGTCGTTCGTGTCATCTTTCAGCCATCGTTTGAAATTTCAGCTCTCCCCGATATAAACACAGCCACTCTGCGCAGGAATTCAATAAACAATTGTTATAGTAGTTTCCAGTAGATAACGATGGTGAACTTGCCTTTACGCGCATTAGTTCATGTTTCAATTTAAGAGAAAGAACATGTGCCACGTGTACGTCAACGATCCGCAGAATCTGTGCTAGCGCTTCACTAGCACTTCACATATTGTGGACGGCTACACAAATTCAGGGCTGCACCGCATGCGATGATGCTCATTGTGTGTCGCACTCTATGGAACGCACAAAGCAAACAGGCCATTCGTTGTCCGAAAGCTTGTTGCACATCTTGGACAGGTCAAAGGTATGGTCAGCTTCGCTGAAGGAAATCCTACGCATTCTCTGTATCAGGGAAACAGCAAGTGAACTCTTGCTGTAGGCCGGTAGAATTGAGCCCCGTTGCAAGCAAATACTGGTGCGTGTCGGCTTCCTTAAGACATTGAAAGAAAGGTGGCAATATTTTTCTCGCTGAAGGCACGTCCAGCAGAGAAACATGACCTCTGTTTCCTTTTATCCACAGCCGCTTCCACGTGACGGGCCGTTGCATTAGAAAGATAAGAGTTTTCTAACCGGAGGCTCACCTTCGAATCTTTCCTTAAATTCTCGAGAGTTGGAACATGTCGAAATTTTACAAATGCACAAGATTGTATAAGCATATGAATCTCGAAACACGTCGGATGATTGATGCCTGACATATCGATAATAAAGGTAGCGCATGCATGCATGATCCATTCGTCGATGAACTTGCTTAGAAGTGAAATAAATGTCTTAACAGTTATATTTCACGACACCCCCTTTATTTATTTCAATGCCTGTGCAAACGGGCACCCCTTCTCAACGGGAGCCGTTGGTCCTCCTAAGTTTAGGGAATGGTCGTGATGCGACGCTACATGTTGAGTATGGCTGCCTGTGTCACACGCGCGTCCAAGTGCTTCCTCACGGAGATGTGATAGACGTGCTTTCCTCTCCAACATCATACGTCTGTCAGATTTGTTCTTTCATGCTCCTTTCTTTGTGGTTCTATACAGGAAGAAAATGATCCACAGCTGACAGGCCCACCTGCTAGCGCAGCTACGCGAACGTATGCACAGGCCGCTTCCGGTGCACCACGCCCGGTACAAACCCCTGCCCGCCAGCAGGCCAGTGCCCATTTGGTGCCACCTAGTACTGCTTCCAATGCATCTCCTGTTACACCTTCTGCGGCACTTTCCGCCGAGACCTTGCCGCGATTGCGCGAGCGGTCGGTGAACTCCTCCCATCGGACAGTCTACCGAAAAGTCATCTGCCTCCGGGCCGGTGGCTTGCAGAAAACGTCCAGCCATCATTGGTAGTCAAGGGCCCAGCCGCCGTCCCCGTGTTCTCCAGTGGAACACCAACTCGTTGCGGTGGCGACACTTCGATCTTAAACAGTGCTTGCTCCAGGACGAGTACGATGTACTCGTTCTGCAGGAAGTGTACGCCACTAGTGAGACTCCACGGCTGCCTGGATTTGCTGGCTACTGCAGTACCACATCCTGCACTGTCTCCGGATGCTCCGAGGAGCCATGCATTGTGGATGGCCATCCCTAAGACGCTGCCCGATGTGCCGTGTACGTGCGTACCTCTATCGCACACTCGGTAGCCCGTGTTAAGGACCTAAGAAGTTGCCCGCTGGAATGTAATGCTGTAAAGTGCGTTTAGGCTCCTGGGACACCACTGTGGCCAGCTTCTACGTGCGTCCCAACAAACCTTGGAACGCTTCTAGCCTGCTTCCCCTAGTTGCTTGCCTGGGCCGTAATTTTCTCCTCTGCGGGAACTTGAACGGTCACCATACTGCCTGGGGTGGAGATGGCTGTTGTGCTCGGGGCCGAGCCACTGCGGATGTCATCCTTCGAGCAGGCCTCAAAAGTTTGAACACGGGGCAGCCCACCTTTGTGCGCAGAGACGTGCGTACTGCTATTGACATTAGTGTCGAAACAGAGAATTGTGCGTGCACCTGGTACATCAGTCCAGACACCTGGGGAACAGATCACTTTCCAATTTTTCTGAACACCAACACTGTGCCCTCCCCTAGGGGCTGAGTTTATCCTACGGTCAACTGGGGCATATTTCGACGACTCAGTGCGACTCCAGCGGAGGGAAATTTCTTGCAGCATGTAATCGACAGTGCTAAAGTGGCTACCGTCGTGTCGAAAACCAAGCCCGGAGGTCATGATCCTGACCTCAAGCAGCTACAGTTGTGGGCCACAGAAGAAGGGCCGACCGCTGTGCCATCGGCAGTTCCGCGGCAGAAAATTGGACAGCTTTCAGGTGCCTGGACACCATTTGTAGACTACACGCAAACCGACGATGGAAGCGAAGCTGGGAAGATGTCTGCAGTACCATCTCCAGCTCTCGACGCAGTTCAACTGCGTGGCGGCTTCTGCGATCACTGCAGCGCGGGCCAGCCATCTGTCAACCTATACTGGCCGTGTCCCTCTCTCTAGACCTCACGGAGCTTGCTCTAGCGGACCTCATGGAGAGTCAATTTGCAATAAGACCACCAGAACTACCAGCAGAGGCCCAGCTTTTTCACAGACTAGTATGTAAACCCCATATACACCACCCTGCCTTTACCACTGAGAGAGTGGCAGCCCTGTGCACACGAACCGTTCCTGCCCCATGAACTGACCGCGTCTCTCAACCGGTCAAAGCGGCGAAGCGCGCCGGGAGTGGTCTTCATTACGTTTTAGATGCTCCGCGATCTGGCAGACAATGTGAAGGCCCAGCTGCTTCACTACTTCAATAACATCTGGTACAGCGGACAACTACAAAAATTTTGGGTTACTGCCATGATCGTGCCGATACTAAAAGCGCGTAAGCCAACGTCGACCTCTTCATCGTACAGGCCTATTTCTCTTACATCAGCCGCCTGCAAGGTGATAGAATAAATGGTCTTTGCCCACCTCGAATGAATTTCTAGGGTCCTAGACAGCTTTCCCGAGCAGCAGACTGGATTAAGTCGCCACCGCTGTACAGAAGACTCACTTAGTGACGTCGTCTCGTTACTGGAGCATGCAACAAGCATACAAGAAGCGGCCCTTTTATTGCTTTTGGACGCGCAAACTACCTCTGATGGCCTGCCGCACCTGGCAGTCATGCAAGCACTAGCAGCCCTGGGCATGCATGGCTGCATGCTGTGTTTTGTGCAGGGCTCTGTGTCGGGCCGATTTTCCTGCGTGAGAGCAGGTCGCGCGCTCAGCTCTCCACAACCGGTATCGACAGTGGTGCCACATGGCTGTGCACTGTGCCACTTCTTACTCAACGTCGCATTGGCAGGCCTTCGAGCTGTCATTCATTCCGGCCAGCGCTACCCGGCCCAATGTTCCATACACGATGACAACGTCGCCTTGTGGAACTGGGGCCCTACCAAGAATCTGCGATCTGTCCGATCTTGCCTACAGAGTGCACTGAATGCTGTAGTCGACCATGTCGCATCTGTAGGTCTGGCTGTCTCTCCGGCGAAAACGAAGACACTTCTTGTGCACCCCAAGCGTCGCTTCTTGTGCTCTCCAAGCGTCGCTTACCCATTTGCGCACTGAAGCAGATATCTGCCTCCAAGATAGAGGAAGAGCTGGCTGGAAGGCTTATTGCGTACACGGACGGCTCCGTCACCCCAGACACAGGCTCTGCCACAGCTTCATGCGTTATGCTAGCACTTGGTTGGACGACCTCCCGCCATCTGCTTTTTGCGGCCTGCTCTACCGCTGCGTAGATAGCCGGTCTCCATCTGGCAGTTGACCTCCTGGCAGCAAACCCCCCAACGTTCCCCGTGGCTGTCGCGTGCGACTCAAGAGCTGCGTTGCTGGCCTTGGCAAAGCCGGAACGGGCAGGCGTCGCATCGCAGGTGCTCGTCACCAAACTGCATGCCCCTTTGCCAGTGGTGTCGATGTTTTTCTGCACTGGGTCCCATCTCATGTGGGAATCCAGGGAAACGGGCAGACTGACGCCCTGGTTAAAGAAGCACATCACTCCTTTGTCCCTCTGTGCCGTACCGTGGTCGCCTCAGACTTGTCGAGGCTCACAATGAGGAGGCTGTTGCTATGCTGCCGCCCTGACGATCGCGTAGCAAGGATAAAACCACCAACTCAGCTGTCTGACCGGGGTTTTACCAGGAGGGAGAGGTCCCTGCTACTTGGCGTGCGCATCGGCTGCTCCTGGCCTGCGGCCCGGCGTCATCGGCTTGGCATTGCCTCCTCCCCTGCGTGTACTGCATGCAGGACAGATGAAACCATCGAGCACCTGTTGTGTGTTTGCCCAGCGCTTCGCACACAACGCGGCGTCTCGCTCACTGCACTCCGTCGCCACGGTCTGCCCGCGGCTACACAGAGTCCTATTTCCGGCAAGGCACCACACCCAGGCCTTCAAGGCGGTTCTTCGATTCTCTGAGGACACATGACAGACAACCGGCTATAGAAGGCGCCCGCCACGTATTTGGTCATGGACGCGATTTCTCTTCTACCTCTCTCTTCACATCCTTATATCCCTTCGCCCCCCCCCACTACCAGCGCTGAGCCGTGCTCCCAACCAGGGGTGCAGAAGTTGCGTCTGTTCCTTTCCTGAACCTTTATGTCTTACTCTCTCCCTCTCTGTGTGGTTCTAAGCAATGCCATTGTAGCTTCACAGCGCTCTTAAAGTCAGCGCATGCAGTAGCATCACCGTGAGGCTTCTCCATTGGTTGCCCGCATAGCATAACAATCGGCAACATGCCATCTCAAGACACCGTATCTTTCACAGAGCCAGCGTGACCACAAACATTGCGAATACGAGGAAAGAAAGACGCCGCCACACGGATCTGTACTAAAAAACTCCCAAGCATTTCCCCGAGGGTGAACATGGTTAAGTGCGAATACACGGGGTGATGCTATGAGGGGTATTTATTAATTCGCACTATTATATTTATTAATGACACTATGGTGCCTTTATGGTGTAATGGTTCCTGGGAATCGCAATTTGATCACAGGGGGGAGTTTACGTTAACTCACTGGCGAATGCCAACGGATTTTAACTTTACTCCCCCTCACGACCCGCTCTCGGCGGCAGACTGAGAGAGAAGGCGGGTGCACGAGAGAGAGGGGTGCGCGCGCAGCTGCAGCGAGCGAGGAGAGCGGAGGAGCGAGCGAAGGGGGAGGGGGTATAGGGCGCGTTACTGACACCGATATCAGCGTCGCGTCCGTGGCTTATTCGGTAGAGCGTCGCGCTGTGGCCCGCCAAGTCCTCCTTCTTTTAAAGATAGAGAGAAGACTGCGGACGCCGCCGACGGCGGTGGATGGTTTGGGGTCGCTTTTAAAGTGTATTCACACTTAAAAATAGAGGAGGCACTGTCTTTCACGTAGACCCTCGAGCGTGCCGGACTGATAGGTTCGCCTAAGTCATGAAGATGTGCAGATAAGTTTTCCCGCCTTTCTTTTCCACCGTTGTGCGTGTCTTGAGTTGTTAGTAGGCGGCATTTCTGGTGTCTTCACTTCTTTCTTGTGCCCGGGTTTTCATGCACTGTTTATTTAGGATGAACTGAATGGATGTCTCAGCCCCGAGGATGTTTCCAAATATTATTTCTTGATGACTCAAAAACAATCGTCAGTATACCACAGGAAAACGTTCGGAGGATGATCGATGCACGTCAAAACCGTTACACCCACTGGCCCCATGGCAAGGTTCACCAACGGGACACAAATTGAAGCGTCCGCTGCTCTTGAGTAAACCTGAACGGCATTTTGAAACACAAAGCACGTGTGTCCTCGACAAAACTTGAGTAGCTTGACAAAACTAGGTGCGTCGTCCATGCTGTTTAAATCTTTTGATTGTAGTCAGCGATTCTTCATTTTTTCACACTTTCGGCTACCCTAGCAGTCGCCGTGAGCGTATATACATCTTATGAGATATGCAGATCAACGAGGGAAGATCGGTGGCAGGTTTCCAATAAGACACGCAGTGTGTGGAACATGAAAATTGAAGCTCTAATTTTTTAAAAATAAATCAACTTGGTATATTTAATCTCATAGAGAGTCAGATAACGCTTATGGCTTGTTCGATTGGTGCTTCGGTGTATGCTGTTTGTTTCTGAGGCACCTATTCTCGCTCGTACATTTTCTCTTGGGCATAGGACATTGAAACATGCCTCCCGAAGGCTATAGGACTGCGCTTCTTACAGAGTTTCCAGCTTGCTATCAGATATGGCATATTCTCCAGTCATGGCGAATATACCATACCGTCATCATTTCTTGTGTCCGTTCTATTTCAGTGGCCGCATTGAGGGTCATCTCTTGTCTAAGTACATTAGAATTGAATAATGCTACAGCCAAGAGCTCGCGTTAACAATTTCCGCCTGGTTAACTATGAAGTAGCCAGGCGTCATTCTCAGTCAACTTACCTGAATGAATGAAAGCTGTTATATATGAATGGATGTATTTTGCAATCCTATTTTTAATTATGGCGTAATTGTTTTTTTATGTATCTATCTCTATTTCGATCCCCAATTTGCAAACCAAAGGGTAGCGTTTCATACCGGACGCTACTCTAGTTAACCTCTCTGCCACTTTCTTTAAAATGCGGAGTACTTTCAAGCCGCGTGATGTCGCGCTTCGGCGTCGGCGGTGGCATTGTCCATACCCCCACTGCGCATGCTCGCGTCTCGGGCCGGACCAGGAAGACACCCGCAAAACTGTCGCTCCCCTCCCCCTCTCTCGCATTGCAAGGCCGACGCAGGCAGCGTCTGCTAGTAAGGCAACGACTGCTCGCGCTGCAGAACCGTTCGCTGGCCACCTCGTATATGTAAACACTGGATGGCACGTTCGGAATTCCGTCAAGGTCGTCTTTACTCGGTTTTCGATGAACGTTGCAGGCAACGCTTCTCCTTCATTCAATAAATAGGTATAATAACGACGGGATAACGATTACCGATTCTGAAACCCTACATAATTACGCAACATTCACACGACACCCTTACCACTCGGCGAGGCAGTTACTCGAGTTTCCCCTGTGGGACGATGCGGGCGGTAATTTTTTAAATACGATAGTCTTTCTTGGGATACTCCGACGCAAAAATTTTGGTGTGTCTGTCTGTCGACTTGTCTGTTTGTCACCCGAAACGGCTTGTTTCTTTTTCTTTGTGTGTTCTTTGCCTTTAATTTTATAATCATATCACATGCGCAGTGCCGACCAATATTGTCTTGGTTTTTGCGTTCGTACTTGAGTATGGATTAAAAAAAATGTTTCACACATATGAGGCAGAACATCACCACGTCAGTGCAACGTTGGCAATAAACCACTATCACCCGCCCATCCCCCTTATCACTAGTTAGCAAGCAAGCCCCTATGTACTCGGCTGTCACTCGTGTCTCACGTGGTTTCAGACTATAAAAAGACCATGTATCGAGAAATAAACAGTTCAGCTCGTGTTGCCACTACGTTGCGTCACTTCAGTCAGTATACTGTATTTCTTATGCTACAAATGTCATACATAAGTAGTTCTAAGGAAAGTAGCGTTAATTACGCTAAGCTCAGAATGCAACGCTATGCACAAAAAGGTGGGTGTTTCCTGCGTTCTGCTAAGGCGACACGGTGCCCCGCTGTGGTCGTCTAGTGGCTAAGGTACTCGGCTGCTGACCTGCAGGTCGCGGGATCAAATTCCGGCTACGGCGGCTGCATTTCCGGTGGAGGCGGCAATGTAGGCCCGTGCGCTCATATTTGGGCGCACGTTAAAGAACCCTGGGTGGTCGAAATTTCCGGAGCCCTCTACTACGGCGTCTCTCATAATCATATGGTAGTTTTGAAACGTTAAGCCTCACATATCACATAAGACGACATGGTGGTGGCACCTACCCACAGCGCGCATCGAAGCCCTTTAACGCACTGCCTTCAGAACCCCATTCACTGACTTTCACACGCAGAACATCAAATAAATGTTTTATTCACACTCTCCAGACGGAAGAAAATCGTAATTTGACGATATTTGCAGTGAAACATGCAGATACGCCGCAAATATTTTTTCTCTCTCTCTTTTCATCGTAAAGGCATTCTGTTTGGTCAACCACAAGAAGACGCGCTAAAGAAACGTGCCACACAAGCTGTTCTATTCTTTGTATCTATGATAGAAACACTGTGCAAGATTCTGCGTATTAGACACGCTGTCTGCTCTGTGCCGGATTCACTGCACTTGTGTAACGTGTGTGCTTGCTTCTTGCTATTTCACTACGCCTTGCACAGGGAGGTCTCTTACGAAATAAAGCTTAAATATTTGCGTAACATGCAGTACATGTAATGTATAGACACAGATTTTCGTGTTGATTATTGGGACCAATTAACTCACCCACAGTGCGAGCAGTCCTAGTAAAAACATTGATCCACTTCTATAGCCGAATCTTTCCACGATATAGCCGGCAATTGGAGGTGTCACTGTAGCCCTGCATTGATATAAGTTGCGTTTGAAAGCTATGTTGGTGTTGGTGGAAAAAACTGTGCAAATTCTGCTGCTAGCAAAGCCAAAATGAACGAGAAGCACGGATTACCATTTACCCAAACGAAAACACATGATGGCACAATACTTCAAAAAGAAGTCACAACTTTGCCGCGAAGGCAAAGCAATGAACGCGATAACCACACATTGGAAGGTCACGCGCAAAATGGCAAGCAGATCGAAACGTGCCCCGCGTTTCGAACGCACAGATGGCACACTAAACGTACTCAGAGGTACAGATGAACGGGAATAAGCGTCTCAGTTGTTACTTAGCTGTGTCTAAGAAGTGCGCCCTCTTCGCAATCGGAGACTGCGCTAAGATTGCCGTGACCCGGTAACTACAACAGAACCGTTCCAGTGAAAGCCCAACGCCAGTTAAAACGTACAATTCTCCCCACCGCGAGACAGGGGCGCGTGAGTGAGCGTCCACCCTCCTCCTTTCCGCGTGCCACAGTGCGCGTGGAAGATGAGAGCGTGCGCCGCAGCGTCGGGACGATGTGGCGACGCGCCCTCATATTGCCATCTTGCTGATAATGCTGAAAACATGATAGCCCCCCCCCCCCCCAAAATGCCCGTCAGCAGCTGTAAGGGGTAGATCAAATGTAAATAGCTTGCTGTTTAAACGTTGAAGGTGGTGTTCCTTGGTGACTCAGTGGTTCGCGCGGTCGATACAGCCGCGTGCCGGAATCTTTCTCTCGATAATTTTTCTTTTTCGCGTTTACACACACACACACACACACACACACACACACACACACACACACACACACACACACACACACATATATATATATATATATATATATATATATATATATATATATATATATATATATATATATATATATATATATATATATATGATTGAGATCTAACAGACAATAATGCCAAGGAATGTATAGGGGAAGTCATTAGAACCGATGTAATGTAAATAATACGAAAGAAAAGTGGGTGAAAAAAATAACTTGCCGTGAGCAGGAATCGAACCTACGATCTTCGAATAACGCATTCGATGCTCTAACCACTGAGCTACCACGACAGCTATCACCCCTGCCACTTTTTTGGATATCTATGTCAATCTTAAACGTGGGACTGTCAGTCAGCGCCACTAGTAGCCATGGCGGCGAGTGTGGCACACTCTTTATGAGCCTGTGTGGCGTCACGTAGGACGTGAACTTATTACGAGCGGGCAGCTGATCAATAGTCCCTCGTATACAACCTAACGGCACCAAGTCTGCCAGTACGAGGCCCTTGTTAATGAATAAGGGAAAGAAGTGTATACCTAAGGGCTCGTTTTTTCGTGTTTTGACACAATATTAATGAGATCTAACATGCAATAATGCCAAGGAATGTATAGGGGAAGTTATTAGAACCAAGGGAATGTAAATGACACTCTGACGTTTAAATTGAAACATAAACCCAACAAAGTGGCTGGGGAATAGCCGCCGTGATAGCTCAGTGGTTAGAGCATCGGACGTGTTATTCGAAGGTCGTTGGGTTCAATTCCCGCTCATGGCAAATTATTTTTTCACCCACTTTTCTTTCTTCTTCTTTACATTATGTTCGTTCTAATAACTTCCCCTAGTCATTCCTTGGCATTATTGTCTATTAGACCTCATATATATATATATATATATATATATATATATATATATATATATATATATATATATATATATATATATATATATAAGGGAAACAAGTGTATACCTAGGGGTTCGTTTTTCTGTGTTTTTACACAATAATAATGAGATCTAACAGACAATAATGCCAAGGAGTGTATAGGGGAAGTTATTAGAACAAATGAATGTCAAATGTGAATAAGAAGAAAGAAAAGTGGGTGAAAAAGTAACCAGCCGTGAGCAGGAATCGAACCTACGACCTTCGAATAACGCGTTCGATGCTCTCGATGCTCTCGAATAACGCGATCGATGCGAATAACGCGTTCGAGCATCGAACGCGTTATTCGAAGGTCAATGCTGGTGGGAAAATCTAGCAGAGTGTGTCCATATATTTGCTATCGCAATCCTTGAGCTTGTCTTAAGATGGTGCTTGATAAATGACAGTAAGGTGCCTGTCGTATTAGCAAACAATAACTAAGTTGATTTGGAGATACCTTGCCTCGCTTTAGTTACATTGGTAATGCTAATTAGGAAAATTTTAAATAAAATATTCTGATCAATTTGGGAACAGTTTACATAAAAGTCGCAGGATTACACATTTTAAGTCACAATTTATTCACTCATTGCGGAAGAAATAAGCATGAATCACACGCAAAGACATAAGATGGCCCGCAATGTGGAAGGCTAATTTCCACCGCATGACATCACCATGACGCTCCGCGGTTCCAATTTCCTCTTCATTGTCACGGAGCACTTCAATGTGACGTAATAGAGCAGCCTTCGTTTATATGCTCTCGGCGTTCTATGGGACTTCAAAATCATATCAAATAATTCTAGACATACGTGCGGCTTTCAGGATTCTGAAGAAATCAGTATGCCATAGATTTCGATGTCCCACAACATTTTGTATGCACTATTGCCCCCAAGTTCATTAAAAGGAGGCTAATCAGCAAGTTTTGGGCAATGATTTGTTTCATTGTAATTTCAAGAATGGCAAAATGTTTCCACCTCGACGAAGAGCTCGCTTGCGAAAACAGCTGTTGACGTGCTTCATAGCGTAGTTATTAAAAACCCGTATAGACCATAAAAAGATGCTCCTTATAATAAACCACACTTAAGAGTGCTAGGCAGCGTAGCTGTCGGGAGAGAACTCACCCGAACACCAAACTTGTAAATACAACTGTTGATATGAATGATGTTGTCTTTATATCATCTGAGTATCCGCTTGCCCTGCGTAAGCCACATACACAATGCAATGACTAACGAATCACTTAACGCTGTAATAGATTTTATGTAAAAATGCAGCACGCCTGAAACCAGACGTTAGGAAATACAAAGCATATCATAGCTGCTGACCAGCACACACACACATAGCTGATCTGTATTTAGATACGACAAAGGAATATTACCATATAGTGCTGTATTACGAAAATGAAAATAAGAAAGAGCAACAAAATATTTTCTCGTAAATTCGACTTAATATGGCCAACACAAAGCTGATGATTGAAGCATATAGTCAAAATAACAGAGAGCTGAAATAGTTGGCAACCTTAAAAACGGGGTGTGCAGGCACGGTCTCCAGAAATACACGAACCGCGTTTGAACTTTCAAGATGTCGCGCAAGTTTGTAAGTGTAGGTTTTGTAGTTAAAATCATTTTAAAGTTGATTAATGAATTATTTCGTTATTGTTTGAAAAAATTATGAAAAGGTAACCAAGTTTTTGAAAGAGAACAATCAAAAGGTAAATGGTGAATAAGACCTCCTCCCCCTTTTTTGGGGTGAGGAGGGGCTTGGCTGTAACACGCTGTATGTCGAGGCCTGCTTACGTCGATGCGCACGACTAACGTTGTCTATTTTTGTTGTCCTTCCAAATGTGACTGTGCATTCTTTGCTTTAGCGTTTACACTGCAGACTTCAAGCAATGTTTCAGTGCTATCACAAAGTCACACTGGCCAGTGACCCCAAGGAACACATATGTATCAACACATGCCAGCTGAATTTTTGCGAATTTGCTGTCTTTGAGGGCGCGCAATGAAAAAAAGACACGGTAACACAACTATCACGCAATAGTTGTAGAATTTTCTGTACAAGAAAACCAATATTTTGTAGTGTTTGCATTTTTCTCAAAGAAATGTGTGCTCGTTGGTATAAACTGAAACCATTTGTAAAAGCGAATCAGAACGAGTGGTGACGAGGGCAACACATGAGAGCAAACTCACCTACAATCTCAGGCAAATATACAGCGCCGGTCCCGCTAACCCTGGCCCCGGTGGACCGCATGCCGCGCACACATATGCACTTCACGAGCGTTTGCTGACTGTGTAATCGCCTGGCCGCTAAATGTGGTCAGCAATGAAGAAGCGTGCCCGCATCCGGGAACATGCGAAATTTCAAGGGACCTTGCTGCTGGTTCATATCACCACCAGTGTTAACGACAGTAGGCGTGATGTTCGAGGGTTTCTCACAGTTTAAGTACTAAAACAACTCAAGATAGTTATTATTACAACTTGCTTTACATTTTAGCAGGCACTGCTGTTTTCGTTTGCGCGCAGAAAACCTTGGACAAAGTGCCGCTTCATCTATTCCCTGCATATACGCTTGCCTAAGGCGTTTTGTGCTCTGAAGAAAACTGTTGAACACACCAATTTTTCACCCTGTAGTGTTCCTGCCGACAGTTATCAGAGGTTGTATGCTATATTCGAATCTTACGCAGCCTAATATCAGCAAGGTAATTCAATATCAAGTCTAAACAAACTTACACTGCATGTTTCAGTGAATGGCAGTAACCACAAATGAACTGTCCGGCCATACCAGCACCCGTGAACACTTGGGAGAGGTATACCATCCACATAGCACTATGTGAAAACAAACAAAATACAAATCAGAAACTCGTCATCGTTCTCTGCTGCGTCACATATGCAATGCAGCTCAATACATCCTGCTAGTAATCTCATAACATCATAAACACACTACGAACTACGATTTTTTGTACAAGATAGTGCAAAAATGATAATGCGAGGGCACCTAAAAATACTGCGTTCAGTGCATGAATTCGGTGAGAAGTAATGGGAGTGTTAGGGAGGTGGAAATTGTTTTTTATTGTGGCGAGTGTGAGTAGTAGGCGAGCCCAGAAGGCGGCGCGAACTCAGCTTTAAAAGAACCGAGAAAGGTTAGATGGAGAAGTGGCATTTAGAAATACCTCCATTACTTGTGGACAGATTGACTGCTTTTACTAAGCTGAACACCTTACCACGTCCCGTGTCTCAAACGTGAAAACAGACAATTGGTGGCGCTGGTTTCAACAAGAATAATGAAAAGAGTCACGTTATCTGAGCCGACCCATGTTTGCGCCACAAGATGACGACATGACGTCTAAGGTTGTCCAAGTTTGTGACGTCACTACGATGTCACACGATGACGGCATCAAACAAGAGAGTTGTTCGGCGAGCACAGGATTATTGGAAGGCCATGATGCTGTGGGTAATTTCTGGAATTGTCTATTTGTATGATAGTTTATTAGCCTTGCCTTCTTTTCTCAGCAGAAGGTAGCTGGTATTCCTAAAACACTGCTGATTGACTACTTTGTCTTAATCATTATTCCCTTCTTTCTTTTTTACTCTCTATATAGTATAAATAATGCATGCTTACGCTTCTATTGGAATGAATGGAGCTGGCCCTAGTACAACATAAGCGAATACGGTCACCAGCTGGCCCATAAAGGCACAGAACGCATCCATCTGTAATAGAAGCACGGAAATATATTATAACTGTCTCATACAGAAGGAGTTAATTAACGTATGCATGTGAGAGGTATTCAAGAAGTTTGTGGGCATAAAATGGCCGCAGCAAGCAAAGGAGCGAGTTGACTGGCGGAACAAGGAGGAGGCCTTTGTCCTGCACTGGACGTAATCAGGCTAATGATGATGATGATGATGTAGATGATGATAATGACGACGACGACGACGATACAGAACGAGCAGCAGCAGCAACGAAAATTGTGAACTCTAGCACTCAAGTGAAATCCAGGACGTTTGTCGCGAATCAAGTGCGACTACAATAGTTTCACTGCAAGTCGTATCCTGTAATATAGATCACTCGTCTCACCCAACACTTATGCCGGAACGTCAAGGTATCACGTGCCACTTGCAGGCGTAAACGTGAAGTGTACCACATAGAAGGGGGAAAAGTAAGCCTCATATACTTCGTGCTCTCGTCCGTTAAGATGCTGTAGGTTGATTGAAACGTATAATAAATGCTACGCTAAACATATCCGCGTATGTTAGAAAACCAATAAAATTTCTGCAACGAAGCACACCAGTATGCTCACCTTCCAATGACACAAGATACCGAGGATGAGCGCCGCTAGAGTGTAGCTCGCGAACTGAACCATGAAAATGACACCCAGCTCAGTTGTGTCTATGCCGAACTGAAAGAAACGGCGTTTTAATAATTTTTGTTGGCTCTTGCAAAAAACTGCTTTGACA